>PVIC010040276.1:0-16741 GCA_004025085.1 Thryonomys swinderianus
TTTAATGTCACTCTGTAAAGATGAGATTGCCCTCTCAGTGTATTGACTGTTTAGAGCATACATTGCGTAGGCCATTGACAAGGAGACGCACTCAGCTGTGCAGTGTGTATGCCGTGATATCTTCCTGTGCCTGAGCAAAGAGAGTCCCCGGGATCTCGACCGGGCAACGTTCACTCTCCTTAGGCTGTTGCTGGCCTTTGAGCTGCTACTCTTGTCTGCAGGTTGGGCTCCCACATACCAATGATTACAAGTCCTTCATTCATCGTCAAAGCAGCTCATTTCACATGCAAAGGTCCACGGAAGACAAAAATACTTAAACGAGCCATCAAACCATCAAAATGGTTTCAAGCATTTACTACAAGAGCTATGCAGCATGTTCACCTACATTGGTGCAGAATGACTCACAGATGGGAAACCTAGTGCAGAGGACTTTGCTGACTGTAACCCGAGGGCCTCTCCCCCCTCCCCCCGCCCGACACCACAGGAGGGGGCGGATCCATCAGGACAGGACACAGACTTACATCACATAGTCGGGACAGCTACTTATTTCAGTTTCACTGAGTCCTTCACAGAAGTTCTGCCCTGAAAATTCATTGTGCTGCAAAGCCTAAAAGATAATGGGAATCAGAGCAGGATAAACATTTTTAAATCACAGATATATAAATATCATATCATTTCTCTGATATGAGAAACTGCAAATGTAAATGAGTTCTAAAATGCATGATAGATATTGTGAAATAGTGGATATTCAAAGGCAAGTGGGCGTTAGGGGTAGGTAATGAGGGGAAAGAAAAAAATGTGATGGTTAAAAAAGGAAACAAAGCTTATGTATAAAGGAGGGGGGTTGTAGGGTGGGTAGGGGAAGGGGGAAAATAAGAATTAAGTCATGTCATATACTGGTACAAATTCTCAATGTTGAGAGTGATCATGACTTGTATATACAATACACCAAGAAAGATGCAAATTTTAAAAATTTTTGACAAGAAATTAATTATACTTTTGTCTCTCTATATTATTTTCTTTCTGAAAACATACCAAGTTTCACATTCATATCTCTTTTCACAGCTAAGCAATGCGGCTTATTTGTCCTGGCACCGAGGAGGCCTTGGGGTTGGGAGTTGCTGTCACTTGGCCAAGAAGGAGCCCAGTGCAGTTGCCTCACACTGAAGCCTTTTCTTTCTTCTGTCCACTGAGGTAGCCCCACAGCACTAAACTTGGTATGATGACTCTGGTGCTCAAGGAATAGTGATGGTTTATGGCAATAATTTTTTGTACTTGTTTGATTTTATCAAAACCAATTGTAATGACAGGAGTTAGAAATACACTTATGCTAGTCATTTCCCTTAGTTTACAAAAGAGAAAGTTTTGTGATTTTTTTCTGCTTCTTTCTTCTTTGTACATTTTTTTTCTTCCTATGAATTAAACTCTGAGTAACATTTTGACTATTTCTTTAAAATTATGATGCTCTGTGGTGGGTGTGGTGGATCACACTGGAGGCAGAGGCAGAGGCAGGAGGATTGCTGAGTTTGAGGCTTACCTGGGCAACATAGTGAGCTCAGGGCCAGCCTGAACTACAAAGCGAGACCCTGTCTCAAAATATTAAAAAAAAATTATGATGCTCAGTGTAGCAACTATTGTTATTCTCTTTTTTTCTTAGAAGATGAGTGCTTTTTTATATTTTCTTTATTAGTGTTTACTTATATTTCATTAAATTCTTAAGAAACAGTTTTCTTTGGGGTTGATTAACGTGCCAAAGCAAATGTGGCTAGGAACATTACATGGTCTCTGTGTTCTTATTTGAGATGCGAGCTAGGTAGTCTCTTGTCTTCCCATGCACTTCCTACTGAACTGGAGCACAGTGCATTCTCATTAGTGGATCCATCTTCCCCTTCAGTTTGAGATTTACCCTGGTTCACCCCCCCCCCAGGGACTGGAGAAAGTTGCAAGCTACTGACCACTATAAAAAAGGACTCCTCAGCCACTGCTTGTTAGAGCAATGGCCAGGAAGATGAGATGACCAGGATATATTTGGGTATTTTCCAGCCTAGGGACCCAGTTACAAAGATAGACAAGCACAATTACCATCAGGCCGTAATAGGGGATGCTGATGTACTGAAGCCAGGAGAACTGATGTCCACTGATTCCTAACAGGAATATCACAAAAGCAATTCTCTATAAAAAAACAAAAACCATGAGTCACAGCAGGTCTAGGAAATTCAGGAGCAATTCTAAAGTACTTTTTTGAGAACATTACAACCTTCAAACTGATACAAGGTAAACTGCTTTTGTGGTACTGTTTGTCGAACAATGACAACAAAAGAATAAAATATTTATTTAGTACAAACTCAATTTTTGTTTTATATATTTTAGAACCAAGTTAGGTTGAATCCTTGGATGTGGAACTGATGAAAAGATGTGCCAGTCTATGGACTATTCTAAGGATGGCACACCTGTTGCCCTAAAATCTTGGCAGTTCTGGAACAAAACCAGAACAACCCTAGGTATCAAACACCCCACTCCACTTCCTTACAAAACTAATGTGTTTTTTTATAACAGTTTACACTATATTTCCATAACCCAGGGTTTGAAGCAGGCTTAACCATAATCCCAAATCAAGAACTGATAAACATCATACTGTGCTGAATTATAACAGATAATATGTGTAGTGCCCATATAAATTTACCCAAAAGCAGTATCACAATGGCGATGCCAGGAAGCACTGCTCAAAATGAACAAGTAGCACTGGGAATTCATGTGAAACTTGCCGTAACTGAGACTCCATTTACTGGTATATCAATGTCACAAGTGAGTGTGTAAATTTAGACTTCACTTCACAAATGCTTAGTGTGCTGCAGAACATCTCTGGGTAAATGTAGTTTCATGACTCATTTTAAAGCTATGTGTAGACATCTTTACATAATAACCTGTATAAGCATTAAATAAATCAATGACAACATTTTTATTTTTGAAATGTATTTTCTTTAATGGATTGTATCCATAATTCTTTCTCAGTGTATCTATATTGGTAACTGCCAAATTCAAAAGTCTAGGAAAAAATGTTGTCAAGAGCTTATAACAGTGATGGTGAACACTTCAGAGCTTTCAGTGATAAACAGGCTGCTGTGGCACTCGCTCTATAGGTTTACTACTCCGGGCTTACGGTAATTATAAATCTTTTAAAGAGATATACTCCTACTGCATCAGAAGAATAATCTGTGCTGCGCTTTTGTTTGGGTTGGATATTGTGTTTGTTTGTTTGTTTGTTTGTTTGTTTTGAGAGAGGGTCTTGCTATATAGCTGAGGCTGGTCTCAAACTCACTATGTATCCTAGACTGGCCTTGAACTCTGAATGCTGGGATTACACGCACGTGCTGCCATGCCTGGCTAGGAGCTGTGTTTTATGCTTTGTTTGTCTGTGTGTGGTACCAGGGATTGAACTAGGAATCTGCTGATTAATAAGCAAAGCATTTCTGTTTAATTGAAGCTGCAAGAGAAAATGTTCCATTAATTCCATAATTAACCCATGTGAGTGCAAAACTTAAGAATATGTAAAATTAGAACTAAGTCATTACTTAAAAAAATAAGTAAATATGTTGCCACAGGAGATTGCCACAATCCAGAATGGAGGTGACTGAGTACTGTGTACTTACAAATTTTCCCATCTGTTTAAATTGTCTTGTAAGAATGTATTTTAATGTTACCTAATAGTGGGGTTCATTTTGGATGGCTGTTATGTGCATTTAACATAATTTAGTCTACTACAATCCCCTTGTCTTCTGCCCTACCAACCTGCCTCCTGCCCCATGCCAGAAGTATCCCTCATAGTTTTCAGTTCTGTCCATTAATTATGTGCTTATTAATTTATGTATTTTTGTGTTACTTACAAAACAGAAAACATGTGACGTTTAATTCTCCCTGACTGCCTAAATTTACTTAACATAGTAGTTTCTGGCTCTAGCCGTTTTCCTTCAAATGACTTGATTTCATGCTTCTTTATGGTTGAGTAATATTCCATTGTGTATATATTCACTACATTTTGTTTATCTAATTATAGGCATGTCACAGCTTAGTCACTGTGAGTTGCATGGTACAAACATGGTTATGCATGTATAACTATAGTACATAGTCCATGAGTCTTTCTGGAATTCACCCAAGTTGTATAGTTGGTTTAAATACTATTTCAAATAGTTTAAGAGTTCAGCAGTAGTGAACCTGTGGCATGCAGGTTATCTGTTTTTCTTTTAAGGCAAAATATGTTAATGTATGAGCTGTTTTTTTTTTTCTCCACTTAAACATCAGCTTACTTACAATGTTAGCCCTTTACCATAAGTAAGTGACTTTGGGCATCATTGGAGGACTCATCTCTAAAAGGTTCATTGTCACTGGTTTATACTTCAAGGAATCTCCATACTGATCTGCAGAGAGACTGCACTGCAGTAGTCTACCTTGCAACAATCAGAACTTTCCTTTTCATCCACATTCTTGGTGAGAGGTCTTCACATTTTATACTGTGTCTTTTTGCACTGGTCTACATATGTATTTTTGCAGTATTATGTTTTCTTATTTATTTTTTTCCTTATTGAGCTTACTGGCACACTTTATACATACATTATGAGCTCATTCAACATT
Source organism: Thryonomys swinderianus (assembly GCA_004025085.1). Classification (NCBI taxonomy): domain Eukaryota; kingdom Metazoa; phylum Chordata; class Mammalia; order Rodentia; family Thryonomyidae; genus Thryonomys; species Thryonomys swinderianus. The sequence goes on from PVIC010040276.1 coordinate 4,630, forward strand.
GTGAATTTAATGAGATCCAAATTGTTAATTCTTTCTTCTAGATCCCATGCTGCTGAAGTTTTGTTCATAATATCATTCCCTATGCCAATGTCTTCAAGAGTTCTACCTAACCTAGTTTCCAGCAGGATTAGTGTTTTTGTTTTAATATTTAGGTCTCTGGCCCACTTTTAGTTTGGTGCATGGAGAAAGAGGTATTACTTTCATCTTTGGCAGGTTGAAAGCCCATTTTTCCAGGATCATTTGTTAAAAAGCCTCTTCCTTCCATTGAGGGTTTTCTTTCCATTGTCGAAAATGAGGTGGCTTAGTGTATCTGGGGTTGTTTGTTTCTTCTAGTCTATTCAACTCACCCTTGGGTCTGTTTCATCGCCAATATTATGCTGTTATCACAGTGGCTTTGTAGTATAGTTTCAAGTTGGGGATTATGATATTCTCTGCAATGTTCTTTTTGCCTAGGATTGCTTTTGTTATTCTTCTTTTGTCTCTTCTTGATCCAAGAAATTTTAGGGTTAATTTCTCTAGCTCTGTGAAATATATTGTTGATTTTCAATTGGGGTTACATTGAATCTATATAGTAGTTTTTGCAGTATGGCCAGTTTGACGATATTAAATTATCCCTACCCAGGACAAGGATGTCTTTCCATCTTCTATATGCTTTTCAACTTGCTTTTCAGAATGCTATAGTTCTCAAATTAGAGAACTTTCAACTCCTTTATTCCTAGATACTTCCTATTTTTGGATGCTATTATGCAAGCAATTAACTCCCCAATTTTTCTCTCAATTAGTCTGTTTCTCATGTATACAAATGCTATAGATTTTTGAGTTTTGACCTTGTATCCAGGTATGCAACTAAATATGGCAGTGAAGTCTACCAGTCTTTTAGTTGACATCTTAGGGTATAGAGTATCATGTCATCAACAAATCATGACAATTTAACTTCTTTCCTGTCTTATTCCTTTTATTTCTCTCTTGTCTTATTGCTGTGGCTAATGATTCCAGCACTGTAATAAACAGGAGTGGTGATAGTAGACATCCTTGTCTTGTTCTTAATCTTAGCATGCCAGGTTTCAGTTTTTTACCATTAAATATGATGATGGCTGTTGTTTTCTCATAAATAGCTTGTATTAGCTTGAGATAAAGTCCATCTATTCCAGTTTTCTGTGGGGTTTTGATCATGAATGGGTGTTAGATTTTTTCAAACACTTTTTCTGCGTCTATTGAGATGACTGTATGGTTTTTGTACTTGAGTTTGTTAATACAGTGTGTTACATTTATTGATTTACATATGTTGAAGCATTCTTTGATCCCTGGGATGAATCCCACCTAGTCAAGGTGTTTGATCTTCTTGATGATCCTGTGTATTCTGTTTGCTATTATTCTATTGAGGAATTTTTCACCAATGTTCATTAGGGAGATTGGCCTGTGGTACTCCTTTTTGGTTAGGTCTTTCTCTGCTTTCAGAATCAAGTTAATTGTTGCTTCCAGGAATGAATTTGGGAGCATTGCTTCCTTTTTAATTTCACTAAAGAGTTTGAGGAATACTGGCATTAGCTCTTGTCTAAAAGTCTTGTAGAATTCAACAGTAAAGCCAACAGGAGCAAGAATTTCTTTGCTGGTAAGGTTTTAATTATATTTTCAATTTCACATATTGACATTGGGGTTTTTGTATTTTTATGCCTTTTTCATTCAACTTTAAAAATTCATATGTGTCTACGAATCTACCCATTTCTTCTTTGCTTTCCATCTTATTGCAGTACAGGTTCTCGACATAGAGAGCCTGTCTATGGTTTATTGTCACCTGGGTTTCTGCTGGATCTGTGATGATTTCTCCCCTTTTATTCCTGACTGTGTGGGTTTGAGCCTCTTCCTTCATTTGATGAAGTTGGCTAAGAGTTCATCAATTTTATTTATTCTGTCAAAAAACAACTTTTTTAATTAATTGACTTTTTGGTATCATTCTCTTGTTTTCCATTGCATTAGTTTCTGCTCTAATCCTTATAATTTCCTTCCTTGTATAAGCTTTGGGTTTATCTTACTCTTTCTTTCCAAACTGTTTGAATTTCAGCCTTAGGTTGCTTATTTGAGCTCTCTCAGTTTTTCTGGTGTGGACCCTCACTGCGATGAATTTACCTCATACCACTGCTTTCATTGTGTTCCATAAATTCCTGTATGTCACACTGACATTTTCATTTAATTGTAGAAACTGTTTAATTTCTTTAATTTCTTCTGTGACCCATTGGTGGCACAGGAAATTGTTGTTTAATTTCAATGGACTTGTGAGGTTCTTTGAATTTCTTTTGCTACTAATGTCCAATTTCAAGACACTGTGGTCTGACAGTATATAGAGGATAACTTCAATTCTATCAAGTGATCTGTTTTGGAAAATAAACCCTCAGCTGCTGAGAAGAATGTATATTCCGACTTTGTGGAGTAAAGTGCTCTGTAGACATCTATTTAAGTCCATTTGTTCAAAAGTTTGATGCAGATCAAGTATTTCATTATTGATTTTTTTGTCCAGTCAATCTGTCTATTTGTGACAGTAGGGTATCAAGGTCTCCTACTACTATTGTAGTAGGGCTTATCTGGCTTTTCATGCCCATTAGTATTTGTTTTGTATAGTTAGGTTCATTAGAATTTGGTGCATGAATATTTATGATTATAATTTTTTTCTCTTGGATTGCTCCCTGTATAAGGATGTAGTGTCCTTCTCTGTCTCCCTTAATCAGTTTTGGTTTGAAATCTTATCTGTAAATAAGATAGCCACTGCTGCTATTTTACATTTTCCTATCACATGGAAAATAATTTTCCAACCTTTTACTTTCACTCCATGTCTTTCTTTCCGAGTTGTGTGTTTCCTAAATACAGCCTATTGTTAGTTCTTGCTTCTTAATCCATTCTGCCAGGTTGTGTCTTTTAACTGGCACACTGAGGCCATTGACATTAATGCACACTGATTTGGCTCTGTCATGATAGTTTCCTGTTCTTGGCTTTTTTATTTCTTGCTTTTACGGCTTTCCATTTACTTTATTGGTTTCCCCATGAGTTCACTCTGCTGGGTCTCATATGTGACACTTGTTGTCTTTTTCTAGGACACCGTTTAAAATTTCTGGAGTGCAGGTTTTGTATTCATGAACTTTCTTAGTTGTTTTTTAATGGAAGTATCTTAACTCACCAGTGATTTTGAAGGATAGTTTGCAGGGTAGACAAATAAAGATCGATGTTTGTTTGCATTTAGGGCTTGGAATACTTCACTCCAGGCTCTCCTTGATTTGAGCGTTTTCAATGAGAAGTTTGTTGGGATATTGGTTTTCCTTTGAGTGTTAATTGCTTCTTTTTTCTCACTGTCTTCAACATTTGATTCTTCTGTTGGATTTCTGGCATCTTATTATATGCCTAGATGTAGATTTCTTTATATCATAGCCACTTGGAGTCCTATATGCCTCAATTATCCATATGTGAAATTGGTTTCCTTTTCCTGTGAATTTTTTTGCTATTATGTTTGTGAAGAGGTTTTTATAAATTTTTTGCACTGTCTCGTATTTCTTCCCTGACTCAAATTAGTCTTAAAGTCTTGTTTTTGCATAATCTAGCAGCTGCTGGATGGATTTCACGTTTCTTTGCTATCTTCATAAATTATTATTTTCCTTTTCATTGTCTGCAGTCCTATCTTTGATGTCTGATATTCAATCATTACATTCATTCATCCTATTTCCCAACTTTCATTGGAGTTTTTCATCTCCTGGGAATCTATTTGAAGCTGTATAATACATTCCATTCCTTTCATAATCTGAGATTTTATCATGTTCCTGATCTCTTCTTTAGTTTTATTAATCATATCTGCCACCATGGACACTATCTCTATTTTTATCTGAGAAATCATTTCTGATTTCTATTTTGCTAGATCCTCTTTTGTTGCTGGCTCAGAAAGTCCTGGGGTTTGAACTTCAGGTTGCTCTACTCCCACTTTCCCTTGTTTCCCCTGTGGTGATAATCTCTGTGTCTAGGTTTTTAAATTTTTTTCTCATTTTAATTTTCTGTTGTTGCTGCTGATGTATTTAGTTTAATTTGTGGCCTGCTGTCTGGGCAATGTTTATTGCACGTTTCTTCCATCTTAACATTTGGAACACTTAGGAGATGGCTATTTCCTGGGTTGCCCTCTTGGGGTCTGTAAGAGTCCTTAAGTAATCTCACTTCTAACACACCATGGAAGATACTTAAACAGACCAAACACATTACCTTGGTTGACATAATACAATCATTATCATAAACAGTGTCAAACACAGCACAGGAACTGATGAGCTTTGGGAATTACTCTTCTGAGCCTTTTAGCACATGAGTTAGATCTGTAACTATATGACAAAATTTAGAACTATCCACAAATATGGTTACAACATACAGTTCCTTCAGTACAGCAGCATCACCTTTTGGGAATAACGGGTTACTAGGGAGTTTGGGGGAGTAGCAAGATAGAAGGAGAGGGAGATATTATAAATAGGATTAGAGGATATATAAAGATCACAAACCCATGAAAACTGATGGAAGCTAGGGGACAGAAAGAAGGGATAAATATAAAATGGTACAGACTAACAACAGCAGGACACCTAGAAACTATTCATGCTCCAATAAGTACCAAAGAAAGAGAGAGTAGGCAAGACTGAAATGCATTAACTTTTGGAAACTGAGTCTAATCAGAGGACAGGAGACAATGAAGGAACAAAAGAGGAGCACGGGTTTACAGAAGCAACAGGCTCACAGGAGATGATGTTCCCTTTCCTGTAAAAATAAGAGCAGTTGAGTGAAGAAAAAACTGGAAATTGGACAGATTCAGCAACAAAAGAGTAGAGAAATGAAAAAACAAAAAGGTAATAAGAAGGAAAAGAAAAGAACAACAACAAAACAGAGCCAAAAACACTACCAAAATGGTGCATAATAGTGTGAATTTGCTGTCTCCTGTAGATGGTATGGGCAATAGCATGTAGATCAGATTTGATTAGTCACAGTGAGACAGCTGTCATTCCCTGTCCTGGTTCTGGATATAATGCCTAGGTTGAGCTCAATGAACTCCTCTGGCCTTGAAGTCTGCAAGAGTCCAGGTCTTTTAGGTAGGTCTGACTCCACCAGCTAACCAATGGCTGTATTCAACAGGATTTCTTCACTCTTCCAGTGGGTATCTCTATGATTTGACAGATAGGGAAGATTCGTGCACGAATGGCCTTTTCCTAGGTCTCAGCACCACCACCACACTATTCTGTGTGCCCAGACAAGTAGATGGAGTCTCTGAGGGGTTCTGCCCACACATTGGTCCAAGGAGAGACCAGGGCCCAAGGGTCAGTGTAAAATACATACAGTCTCTTTAGGCATGTACTCCTGTGCTAACTGCATGATAGCTCAGGCCTGGAGCACTGTGATGGCAGCCAGGCTGGCACACAGAGGACTGGCTGAGCAACAGCAATGCTCACTCAGTAAGGGAAGACAAGTAGATCAGCACTGTTTTCCTTTTTCTTTTTGCTTTTGATTGTCTCCTTCTTATACTTTAACATTAACTATAATGATGTTTCTAGCAATACCGTTTTGGCTCATAACTGCTTTAGCTTTTCTGATTCTTTTATTTCTAATAAAATAGATATTTGATTTTTCTAGTATTTTGAAGAATTACTGCTGTTTTAATCTGGATTTCATTGATTGTATAGATCTCTTTTACAACCATTTTAACAATTTTCATCTTTCCAGCACAACAATATGAGATGTCTTTACATTGTCTAATTCTCTTTAGTTTCTTTCTTCAAAGAACTGTAATTTTCATATAGAACAATTTTACCTCTTTAGTTAAGTTGATTTTAAGTATTTAATTTTTTGAATCTTTTGTGAAGAATTGGTTTTCTGGTTTCTTTCTCACTGAGTTCATCACTGGTGTAGAGGACTGTCAATCTATTTTTGTGTATAGATTTTGTATCCAACCACTTTGCTCAACCTGTTTACAATATCTGAAAGACCCCTGGTGGGGGTTTTTCAGTACTGTATGAAAAAGATCATATTACTCCTCTAAAAAGGAGTAATCTTTCTCTTCACTGGTTTTTCTGACATATCAAGCTCTGAACCATATGGCAGATATATCAATAGATAGTCCTTTTTCCTTGAGGACATTTCAAGAATTTCTTTTAACTCTCCCCACTCCATTTAAGATGATATTTCTGTGAGTCTGTCACACATGCCTTTTGGCATTTTTGAGGTAAGATTTTTTAATACCCATTTCAAAATGAGTTTGTAGGGTAAAGGAATAAGTGTTGGATTTTGTCAAAGGCTAGACAGCATCTATTGAGATGATCATATGATTTTATTTTGGATTCTACTTATGTGATGTATTATATTTAGTTACTTGGGTATTATGAATCATTCTTGCATTCTTGAGAAAAAATAAATGTGATCTTGATAGATAACTTATTTAATGAACTATTGAGTTCTATCAATGAGAACCAGGTTGAGGATATTTGCATTTAATTAATGAAGAATATCATTCTGTTTTTCTGTGGTGTGTGTGTGTGTGTGTGTGTGTGTGTGTGTGTGTGTGTGTGATTACCTGCCTTGGGTATTAGGGTAATGCTGATGTCTTTGAATGAGTTTGGGAGAAGAGATTTCCCTTCTACTATGTGGGAAGCATTGGTGTAAATTAAGTGCTAAAGTTCTAATACTCTTCAGCTACAAATCCATCTAGTCCTTGGCTTTTCCTAATTGCAACCGTTCAGTACTACTTCAGGCTCATCACTTGTTATTGATATGTTTAGATTTTGAATGTTCTTGGCTCCACTTAAGTACTTTGTATGTCTAAGAATTTAACCATTTCTCCTAAATTCTCCAAACTTTTACAGTACAAATTGTGAAATTCACTTCTGATGATCCTCTGAATTTCAGTAGGGTCTGCTGCAATTTTAAATTTTTGTTTCTAATTTTCTTAATTTGGACCTTCTGTTTCTTTGGTAACTTTTCCTAAAGGTTTCTCAACCTTTTTACCCTTTCAAAGAAACAAATCTTTGGTTTGCAGATCCCTTGTGTTTTTTAAAGTTTCAATTTGATTAATTTCTTCTTTGATTCTTAAAATTTTGTTTCTTCTACTGATTAAAGTTAGGTTTATTCTTTCTTTTTAGGAACCTGAGACATGTAGTTAGGTTATTTATGGGACCTTGTTCTGTTTTTCTGATATGGACACACAGTTCTGTAAATAATATCTCTCACAGAACTTCCACAGATTCCAGTATAATTTGTTACTAGGAACTTTTTAATCCCTATGGATTTCTGCATTGATTTAATGATCATTTAAGAGATTATTATATGTTTGTTAAGTTTCTGCAACTACTTTTTCTGATGATGTCTAGTTTAATTTCACTGTGATCTTATAAAAGGCTTGAGAATCTTTCACATGTAGTGTACATACTAATACCTTCTTTATACTCTAAAATGTAATCTGTTTTGCAAAAGTTCTGCAACTTGTGGAAAAAAGAATATATTCCACTGATATAGGATGAAATAGTCTACATACTGGCTAAGTCCATTTGATCTGCAGTGTATTTTATTTCTGATATTTCATTATTGTTGGTTTTCTAGTTCACCTATTTAAGACAGTGTCTTGCTGAAGTCTGATGCTGTGACTGTACTGGAGCATCTATCATTTTATGTCTAATAGTGCCAGATTTTGGTATATATAAATAATATATATTTATGATTGTTATCTCTTCCTTGTCTGTTGTTTCTTTGCTAATATGTACTAGCTTTGTGTATTCTGACCAGCTTTGGCTTAATATCCACCATTTCAGATATCAGTGTAGTTATCTATGCTGACTTTTTAGGACCAACTCTGGATTTCATTTGCCATGCTTTCACATTCAGTCCTTGAATGTCCTTGCAGGTGAGGTATGTTTCTTTTGGGAACTTGTGGACAGACCCTGGTTTGCGTCCAGTTTTGCAATCTGTCTTTTAATTAAAGAGTTACAATTATTAACACTGAATATTACTATTGAAAGCTGTGTATAAATCCTTTCTTGTTTTTCTTGTGTTTTATTCCATTGTTTATCACTTCTTTGAGTTTTCTTCTTCACTTTTGTTTCTTTACTAGCTTCTTCATTTATGTTTGGGATTTTTAGAAACATTTTCAGGAATACTAGCTTGATAAACAAGAGTTTGTCTATTTCATATTTTTCATAGTAGGTCTGTATTTTTTTTTCTTTCACTGTGAGGGATTCTTCCTAGGATACATTAATCTGGGTCAGCAATTAATTTCAGGTCTTGAGAAATTTCATTCCAATTCTTCTTTGCCCTTAACTTTTCTTTTGTAAAATCTACTGTGGTTCTGATTGATTTGGCTTTCTAAGTGGTTTGACAATTCTCTAATCAGCTATCATTATTATTTCTTTGTTCTCAACTTCTGATACTTTGACTGTGGTGTGTTATGGGGAGATTCTCTTCTGGCTGTATCCATGAGTCCTTTTAAATGCCTTATTTACCTTGGTATTTATCTTGTTTCAGGAAGTTACCTGCTATAATTTCATTGAATAGATACTTTGAGCCCCTTGTCCTTTCTTTTAAGTGTATGCAGGAATTTTTATGTGGTTGGATCTGCGTTGTTCATTTCTCTTTTTTCCCCCATCTTTAATATGTGTTCTAGCACTAGTGTACTACCATATTCATGGCACCAGATATTATATCTTCCAATTGGCCTTGTCTACTACGTAAACTCTTGATGGTGTTTTGTATTTAATTTATTGATATTTTCAATTTTAAGGGTTTTACTTCCTTCTTTTTCAGAACTTTAATCTCTTTACTGAAATAGTCTTACAAATCCTGCATTATCTTGAGTTAATTTGACCCTTTTTCATATCTTTTTGGAACTCATTGGCCAGTTCACTTATTAACCCATTCATCTATCTATCTGTTCCTTTATTGATCTTATGGATCATTTTCATTATCTTTTTTTTTTTTGAGACAGGGTCTTGCTTCATAGTTCAGGCTGGCCCTGAGTTCACTATGTAGCCCAAGCAAGCCTGGGACTCAGCAATTCTCGTGCCTCTGCCTACTGAGTGCTGGGATTACAAGCATGAGCCATGATGCCCAGCACTGTAGTTTGTGGTACTGATTGCTTGTGAGCAAGAATCACCATGCTCAGTATTGCTGTATGTGGTTACTGGGGATTGAATGAGGGACCTTGCACTTGTTAGGCAGGTGCCAGAACACTGAGCTAAATCTCTGGCCCTTATCATTTTTTTATACTCTTTGCTGCAATTACATCATTTCCACCAACAGAGTTAGTTTTCATAGAGTTGTGTATTTATGCAGTCATCATGTTGCCTTGTTTTCTCATTTCAGTTCTGTCTCTGTGTTGAAGTTTGGAGTCCAATGTAGACACATATCTCTTCTTATGTATAAGAGAGTAGTAAGTTGTTATCTCTTCTTGGTGTGCCCTGGATAGCAGGTATGACTTCTTAGGAAAGTTTCCACCCATGCTTTTCTATATACTACTAACACTGCTAGACAGAATTTGAACATTTTTGGAGTTTCCAAAATAGAAGACGGAGATTCTTCATTAAAATATGGTCTCTCTGGTTTTCAAAAAGTGATGCAATGTACTGCTGACAGTGTACTAGGACCTGGGCTGCTGGTCCTCTTGTGTACCTAATAACTCTTTCCTCCCACTGAAGGTCCATAAACCCATAACAGGCACTAAGAACTTGCACTTTACTCATCAAAAACCATACCTAGAGTGTATTTGATGAGGGTTTCAGAGAGAAGCAAAATTTTAGCTTTCCTGTACTTTTTTTTTTCTTTTTGAGACAGGGTCTCACTTTATAGTTCAGAATGGCCCTGAGCTCACTATGTAGCCTGGGCAAGCCTTGAACTCAGCAATCCTGCCTCTGCCTCCTAAGTATTGGAATTACAGGTGTGAAACACCACATCTGGCACTTTTCAGTATTTTTAAAAGAATCTTTTCTTTCTTTCTTTTTTTTTTTTTTTTTTGCTTTTTGAGACAGGGTCTTGCGTTGTAGTTCAGGCTGGCCCTCAGCTCACTATGGTGCCCAGGCAAGCCGCTGTGAACTCAGCAATCCACCTCTCTCTGCCTCCTGAGTGCTGGGATTACAGGTGTGAGCCACCATGTCCGGCATTGTGGTATGCGGTGTTGATTGTTGGTGGGTGTGTCTCCACGCCCAGCGCTATATGTGGTTACCGGGGATCGAACTCAGGTCCTTGAGCTTGCGAGGCAGGTGCCAGAACCACTGAGCTAACCCTCTGGCCCGAGAATCTTTTTCAAAATATGAGACACATTCAAATTCATTCACCACGCTGCATATTGTTAACTTGTCACGGAATTTAACTTTCATCTTGAAGAGGAGTAAATCCACCAAACACCACTTCACTTGTGGATAACCATTAGAATTTCTATAATGTTAATATGAAAAACAAGCAGACAATCTGAATCTTTTACGAAAAAAATTCCAGTCATAATTATACTACTTCTGAGTGCCTCATTTAGAAGGGTTCGTAATATGTAACAAGAACTAATTTGCATTAAAAAGCTAATCAGTAGTAGGGACAGGTCAAATAAATTATACTAAGTACTTTAGTACAGAGGCCTAAAAAGGAGTTGTACGTGAATATTTAGAAAAACTGTCAACTTCCCTTATAAACTTCGTTTCATGTGATTTCCTGAAGGCAACAACGTACAGAATCCTCAAAGAAAGATTTACATGATGAATAAAAATATAGTAAAGAACAAAGGAAAAATTTCCCTCTCAAGTTGCACAGTTCCTACTCACCATTGTAAACCAAAAGTAGTTTTTTATAAAGAGTGTTACTATGGGCAGCAGCACATTGTGACCTACTGCCATGGCCAGTGTCACAGAATCTGCTGAACAAGCCACCATCAAAAGGGTAAACATCATGCTGAAGAAAGCCTCCGCTCCTGGTTTCAGTCCTTAAAAAGAAAAGAATGGATTAGGCCAGCTGATCACATTCTTATATACTTGTGATGACTTATGTGCAAACAGCCTTATCCATATTGCTAGATATTATGAGAACATAATATCAAGTTGAATTGATATCCTTGATGTATAAATAGTGTATGGTTTCTCTAGTATTAGAAACTAAAGGTGTAAATGAGGTCCACAATGTACGATATGTATTGTGAAATAGGAAGAAAATGTTCAAAGGGAAAAGGAAAAGGGGAATAGGGGAAAGAAAATAGGGGAAAGAAAAAAATTAATGGTAAAAATTTTAAAATGGAAGCAAAGCTTATGTATGTAAGGAAGCAGGGGGTAGTAGGGAGGGCCGTAGAATGGGGAAAATATGAGAATTGGGGAATAGCATGTACAGGTATAAATTTATTATACTGAACGTAACCACAAGGTAAATCTAAAATATAGCAATAAATTCAATGAATGAAAAAAATCAAATTGAAAAAAATAACCAACTAATGAGGTACCTCGGCCTTCAATTGTATAATCCTCACATACAAATGGAGAAACTTAAGCAGAATTTTCTTTTCACACTTACTCCAGAGGAACTTTTGCACATAGCACCTGTGATCTAGTATGTGTAATTATGAACAATTTCTGATTCCAAAAATTGAGACAGATAATGCAGCCGGTCAAAAATCTGCTGTCTTCTGTCACAGAAAACTCACCAGTGACACATTCACTTAAGTAGACATTTCCACAATATTTGTTGTTTCCCATACTGCATGGGTGTAGAAACCAGGATCTGAATTACATGATTTCTGACTAGTTTAAATATCTCTAAAAAAGAATAGTGCTGGACCGGAGGGTTAGCTCAGTGGTTCCGGCGCCTGCGTCGTGCCTCGTGAGCGCAAGGACCTGAGTTCGATCCCCGGTAACCACATATAATGCTGGGCGTGGAGACTCACGCCCACCAACAACCAACACCGCATACCACAATGCCGGACGTGGTGGCTCATGCCTGTAATCCCAGCACTCGGGAGGTAGAGACAGGAGGATTGCTGGGTTCACGGCAGCTTGCCTGGGCACCATAGTGAGCTCAGGGCCAGCCTGAACTACAAAGCGAGACCCTGTCTCCAAAAAAAAAAAAAAAAAAAAAAAAAAAAAAAAAAAAAAGG
>PVIC010040277.1:0-16751 GCA_004025085.1 Thryonomys swinderianus
TGATACTACAGGGAGAATCACCTATGGGTGAAATCACTTCCTGTCTGACTGATCAGAGACTCAAAACTCTCACTTTACAGAAAAACTACTTTATAAGTTTTCTTGAGCTAAGGGCACAAAGTTCATGTCTTTCATCCAAAATTTTCATGAGAAATATTTGACAAGTACCAATGGAATCCATTTTCTGGTAAATATGTTTATATCAGTGAAGAGGGGCAAAGCAGGTTCAAAGCTAGAAGCGGCAGTCAGACTCTTACCTATGAGAGTGTGAAAGACGGCGGCGATGGCTCCGGCCACCACCATGCACAGGACGGCTTTGGTCCTGTCTCGCTTGCTGTTCACGAACACCAGGCCCACATTTTTAAAGTCACTCATGGGGCCCGTGAAGAACTTCATCAGGGAGTACGCCAGCCCGTAACTGGCCAGCATTTCCACCGCATCCTCTTTGACAGCAGCAATGCCCCGGTTCAAGGCCTGGAGGGGGGAGAAGACCCAACAACAGTGTTAGAAACGGTGTCTCATCGTGCTGTTCTATTGTGAAACAAAACTCAGAAGATGAGGTTTCTATAGAAACACTAAGCACGGTGGAAAGTAAATCACACCGTAACCTGATAAAGGTGATTGGCTTTCATTTTTATCCATATTCGCTTCAGTTGGAGGATGTATTTTGCTGAGGAGATAACTGACCATTGTGGTTACAGTATGGGAAACAGACCCAATTATTTTATTTTGATATCCAAAAATAATTCTAAGGAGCTTTGGTTAAAAGTTGACTTTTGGAAAACTTAGTATTTTAAATTTTACTTGTACACTTACATAGTAGCAACAGACCTTCTGGACAAGAACCATTCAGTTTACATGGAGAGGGTGTTGACCTTTCTCTTTAAAGAAGGCACTTTTATGTCCCTGTGCACATGTGCTGAGCAACCTTAAGCACTGGGCGTGTGTTCTTCATGGTGCAGAGAGCGCTGCACCATCGACGGGTCAGGACACCGTCAGTGCACGCTGCTCACCCGACTCTTGCTGCATTTCCATGAAACACACACCCGAGCTCTGCACACGCAACAGCGTCCCACGCAGCGCCCGTGCAGCAGGGTGTGGTCCTGCCAGCCCACCTCCAGGGGAGACCTTCTCGGGTACAAGCCACCTCTCCCGCCTAGAAAGCAAATGGCACCCAACACGGCGGGAATGGGTATCGGGGGAGTAAGAATTTGGGGCTAAAACACCTCCAGAACGCTGCCCTGTCTTCAGGAACAGGCTCCGGAGCAGAAAAGCTGGGTCACTTCAACCAGAGGCTCTTTCGGAAGAGTTGAGGCGACCGGAATGGAGATGGGAGATGACAGAGTGCCCATGTGCCTGCTGCCCCACGAGCTCGGCCTCCTCACTACCGATACCCCCACCCGGGGGGGGGCTGCCTGTTACAGCAGATGCACCTGCTTCGACACATCACTGCCCCCCAGAGTCCGAGAGGGCAGCAGGGCACACCAGGCATGGTGGTGTATACTCTATGGGTGTGACAAATGCAGACATGTCACGATCATCAGCGTGGTCATGTTTCTAAAAAAAATAAAGCTACACTGACATCGTTATCATTTTTTACTCTTCTGAATGAGACATGGTGGCATTCATAGAAACCATATCAGCTTCTACCATACAGATCTGCAGCAGCAGAAGAAAAGAAGACAATCCATAGTCCAGCCTCAGTACTATGTGCCTCTGCCCAGTAAAGCTTATCTGCACAACACTGAATGAGCCGAGGTATGTGAAAAGGAAAGGACTGAATACAACAGATGAAGCCAATGAATCTTTAAGCAGATGTAATATTTAAGAATCATACTACATTATAACAAAACAAACCCAATCTATTGTCTCAGTGACTCAAAGAAAACATCAGTTGTAAGGTACATTATTAGTTTTACACCATTAAGAAAGGGAAAAGTGCCCCCACTTTAGGAGCCAACTGGATTGCAATTATTTGCAAGATGGCAGAGATGCTAGTGTGTGTGTGTGTGTGTGTGTAGTGCCTCAAAATCTGTGAAAGCAGGTATTTCATGTCACATTGAGAGTGGTCCCTCAGATTCAAAGGCCGATGTGGGTTCTGGTTTCTAACACAGTATTGCCAGCACACCCAGCGTGGGCACAGGTTGAACTAATCAGCAAAACTCAAGGCTTTAAATTCTTTGCTTATACTCTGTTTTATCCCCTTTCCTAGGAAATACAGCTGCTTGGTACAATGAACACTCACAGAATTGAACACGCTTTTGCAAAGCTCTGTTAGAGGGGAAACTGTTTCAAGGCCAATACCACTGTGCAAAACTGATTTTGGAAAAATCTACAATAAAAAGGTATGATAACTAGGAATTTATTATCATCCCTCTGAAAAGGCTGGTGTTATATAAGCTAGTGCCTGATCACTGTTTCTAATTATATCTAGAATTTTCTTTTCCTTTTTTCAGGAATAATTTACAAACTTCCACAAGAGCTTTCTCAGCCTCTGCAGAGCAACCCTGCCATGATACTTCACCTAGAAACAAATTTTCTCTTGTACTGATGCTAATCAAATACCTCAACTCCCCACAACACCAATACCACCAGCAACAACAAAACCAAGCAACTCCTCCAAGCAATACATCAGTATCTACATTGAGCCAGAGGAATTCCTGTATGCATCAAAACTTTACATTTGCTCATCTACCGAAGTAAATCCTTTCAGACTAGTAGTAGGCACTGATGGTGCCTGACACAGAGCCCCAGGGCTGGGCATGCACCCTCCCCAGCAGCTGGGAGCTGCTTAGGAACGGTCACAGCTGTGTCCTTCTCAGGGCAAGGTCCCCAGGCACTCTGAATGAGTTAGACACACCCGAACCTGCTGGGTCCCCAAGCAGCAGGAAGCCAATGGCTGGCCGGTGGGTGGGACAAAGGACAAAGTCCCCTGACTGCACACGGCCACGTGGGTACCATTCCGCTCAGGAGTTCCCACAGGACCAGGGGAAGCAGCCTCCAGGGGAGACAGTCCTTGCTGAACTCCTCCCCAGGCCCCATCTGGCTCCCCGGCTCCCCCTGCTCGTGAGACTCCAGTGCACAAGATTCCACACACACAGGCTTTGATTCCGGAGAACTCAGGGAGGACAGCTCGCAGTCAGCGGCCTCTAGACACCAAGAACCTGTACAGTCTGGTCTCTTTCTTTCCATCTTTCTCCAGACATGATTATGAACTGTTTACTTGTTTTGATCCCTCAAAAACGTGTTAAAATTTAAACAACATATATTATTTAGCACAAGTTTCAAAAGCACCTGCTAGCACACTTAAATAAAGTAAGATCAGACTGTTTTTGTGTGTTCTTGGCAAAACTTTACTTTTGCTAAACAGATGTCAGTCCTGGCTGGGAAACCTGCTGTGACATTTTCTGTTTCTTGGATCTGAGTGCTAAACCCAGGGCTGAGGCCCGTGGGAAGAGGAGGGAAAAGGTAATGATAGCTCTGTCTCAAGACATGATGAGGAAATTTCCTTTGGCCCAACAATTATGGTAATTTGAGGAGAGAGCACAGGGTTCGGAGGCATCAGCCTGTGCAGCAGTCTGCCTCGTCACTCAGCTGCCCAGGGGACCGAGGGACTGGCTCTCCTTGAAGCAGCCCGGGGGGCTTACAAGGGATACAGGCACGTAGTGCGTGGGGCGCTGAGCAGGGCCTGGCTTGGGAGGGAAGCAGGGACTCACGTCTACTTTGTTCACCGCTGCCCATTTGCCACCCTGGCACCAGGGCGAGGCTGGATGTGTGCTGAATGAGCACGCGAATTAGCTCTCTGCTACTGGGGAAATTTTTTTTTTTTTTTTTGGACAGGGTCTCACTTTGTAGTTCAGGCTGGCCCTGAGCCCAGGCAAGCTTTGAGCTCAGCAGTCCTCCTTCCTCTGCCTTCCGAGTGCTGGGATGGACAGGTGTGAGCCACCATGCCTGGCAAGTTTTTGGGGACTTTTAGTATTTGTCCTCAAAGGGCCGGGGATTTAGCTCAGTGGTTCCAGCATCTGCCTTGCAAGTGCAAGGTCCTGAGTTTGATCCCCTTAACATATACTACAGTGATGGGCGTGGTGACTCACACCTGTAATCCCAGCACTCGGGAGGCAGAGACAGGAGGATTGCTAGTTCAAGGCTTGCTGGGTTACATAGTGAGTTTAGGGCCAGCCTGAACTACAAAGCGAGACCCTGTCCTAAAAGACAAAAAAAAAAAAAAAAAAAAAAAAAAAAAAAAAAAAAAAAAAAAAAAAAAAAAAAAAAAAAAAAAAAAAAAAAAAAAAAGAAAGAAAGAAAAAGAAAAAGATCTATCCTCATTTTCACAGACTTAAGAAAACTTTTAATGAGAAGATGTTATTGCTTGCAAGACATACCACTGATTTAATGTTTTATCGATTGCATTAAATATACACATTATTTGAAAAATCTACCCTGACTTCAAGACATGTTAGAATGTAAGAAAAAAGCTTTAGGATTTTTGGCACTTTAAGGGTACTGGGCCCCATCACACTCATTTGTAGTATTTCCCCCAACTTGTCCTTGTCTTTATTTCATACTTTTCTTTAATACCATAATATTAAGTTATTATAGGATCTGGGCTGGGGATTTAGCTCAAGTGGTACCATGCCAACCTTGGATGCACAAGGGCCCGAGTTTGATCCTCAGTACCACACAAAAAAAAAAAAGTTATAGGATCTATAAATCTATCATTTTGTTTCCCTACTTTGAGTCTTTATCATTCTCACCCATCCATCCTTAAGTTATTTTGCTCTAGTTTATGGCTTCATTTGCACATTTACCGTTTAATCTTTCTGAAGCTTATGATCTGAGACATGGATCCAAATGCATCAACACTACACACCGTGGGAGCCGCCCATCGGCCACTGGTTGGCAATGTTCCTTCCTGGCCCGCAGTTCCTCACACTCCTTCGCTCGCCTGTTGGACACGCCGCCCTCCACCTGCTCACCCTGTGGTGTCACTGCCGGTCACAGTGCACGCGCCTCCTCCACCTGGATGTTAAGCCCCAGGGAGCAGAGACATGCGTCTCACTGTTACCTCCCAGACGCGCATCGTCAAAGATGAAAGCATGAAGTAGAGATGGACACAAACTGAGATGTGTTCTGAAGAAAGAAATACGCCAAGGAGCTGGATGCCTCTCTCAGGAGCTTATTCAGACAGACAAAGCAAGCTCTCTATGGAGCTGGGGCCGGCGAGGGAGAAGGAGCCAGTTGGACGAGCAGCAGGAAGAAGGCGGAGCTCAGCAGGAGGCTCTGGTGCGCAAGGAACAGCGGGAGTCGGGGGAGCAGTGGTGTGAGGAGCGGGCGAGAGGCGCGTTTGGCAGAGCTGGCAGGGCTAGCGTGGCTCCCGCTTGGGCAAAGAACTTGTCTTGTTCCATGACCAGCGGGAGCCCAGGAAAGGGCCTGGCGGAGCTGTGACAGAAGTCCTGGCAGAGGCCCGTTCCAGCTGCAGCGCTGGGTGCGGTCCTGAGAGCCAGGGGACAAGCAAGAAGTCAAGAGCTCTGCGGAGCCGGGCACAGTGGCACAGGCGGAGGCGGGAGGATGGAAAGTTTGAGCCCTGCCGGGCGGCTCAAGAACTGAGGGAGACCTGGTTTCAAAGTGCAGCGGAAACAGGCTGGGGGTGTTGTTCAGGCTTAAGCCCTGGGCTCAAGGAGCTCTGTGGGATCGAGGCCAGACAGGGTGGTGGAGGTGGGCCGTACACGGGCCGAAGAGCTCTTCCGGAAACAAAGTCACAGGATCCGCGGAAAGACCGCAGGATGGCTCGAGGAGGAGGGAGGAATTTCAGGGAACCGCGGAGCGGGCCAGCCAGGTACTGACGGGGGCGTGGGGGAGAAAAGGCCGTGCGTCGGCGGAGCCTGATCACGGGGCTCAGATGCCCATTAGAACCCAGCGGAGAAGCCGAGTGCGAGAGCTGACGTGTGAGTCTGGAGCGCGGGAGCCACCAGCTGTGGACGGAGGAGTCAGTGACATCACCGGCAGAGGACACAGACAGGAGCGACGCCGGAGTCCGCTCTGAGCACTCGGGGTCAACCTCAGCACACCAAGGCCGTGCAGGCTCCGGTGTCACAGGCCGGGCTGTGGCTTGTGGTTAACTGGCCACCCTGTACTCATCTGGTGACACCACGTTTCTACCCAAGACCGACAGGAACAGCTGCGGCGGTGGCTAAACAGGCCTAGCCAGAGTCTCGAGATTCAGCTCCAAAAGTGGCTGAAATGCTTTGGAATGACTCGGGCCGGGAGGAAGACTTCTGGCCCAGGACGCGCACAGGCACAGCCGTTTCCCTGCTGTGTAAGTGCAAGTTCACAGGCCTCCCGAAGGCCGGCGCTTGACGCCGAACAGAGCCACAGCGAACGGCACTGCAAACCCCACCACGGCCCGTCTGGTCCCAGAAGTGGAACATAGGCTTCTCCCCGTGAGTCAGACTCCGCACCGGACACACGGAGACGCGGGGCGTCTGGCCTCAGTACACACCTGCTTCCGGGAACCCTCCAGAGGGCCTGGCGTCTTCCGCTCATGGTATTCTGCTACCCGATTTGTTTTCACAGTAACTTTGCAAAAACCATAGGGTATGAAAAGGTAAAAACTACAACCCCCAGGGAAGACTATTAGATCCCCCGCAGGTAAGAAAGGAATTCACTGGCATAAACTGTGTAGATCGGTAAATCCTAAGAGAACCTGACATTTTAAATTTGGGATCTATAGACCAGAAACATCTCTTGTTCTGCAGACTGTGATTCTTTGGGACTGGTCAGCAACTCCCCCCGAACACGCCTGCTGTGTTACGCTGGCGTTGGCACGAGCAGCCCCCACAGGAGGGAGGACGGTTGATGCCCAGGCTCGGGCCACGCGGGGACCCTTCCTCCTTCGCCCGGGAAGCACGGGGCACTGATGCATGCATGATTTTGCCTGAGCTCCGTCCAGAAGCTGAGCCAGTGAGCCTTTCTTTGCTCTTCTACGAACGTCCCGTTGCTTCGGCACTCACAGCACCTAACACATTTCCGTCTGATTTCGCCTCTCCATCCAATTCCAGATGGAGAGGCCAAGTCTGCTCTGGCCCCTGTGGTTCTCACGGGCTTTCAGGCTCTCCTCGCCTTTGCTGGAGGGACTGGAGTTTCGGCAGCTGGTGCTCTGTCCAGCGAAGAGGTCTCGCTGCTCGGCCCTCCCCTGTGCCATGACCTTCTCCCGCTGCTTCGGTGCCTTTCTCTCTTAGGGTCACAGCTCTTTCAATGGCAGTCAAGCCCTGGGCTGCGATTTTCTGCCTGGTCAGCTCTCTGTGTCCGTCCCTTCTCTGCCCCTCGGCTCCCCCTGCTTTCCCTCCCTGGCTATTCTAGCCCACGTCTCCTGGTCACTGCTTTGGTCACAGTCTGACAGTGCCCACGACCAACTGCAAATCCCCAACCCAGGATTCATCTGATCACTCCCCTCTTGTGCTCCGAGCTCTGTCTGCAGAATCCCACTGGGGCTTCGGAAGGAAGCGACTCACACACACAGCTCCCTGCCGCCACCAAAGGCAGCCTCAGCCGCCCGGGCTGTGGCTGCTGTCGGCCTCCGCCCTCGCCATCGCCTTCGCTCAGTGTTCCGGCCCACACGGCTCCCTCTGGCTCAGTGGATAACCTCAGCTCTTTCTTCATCTGCAAGAAGCAGCTCTTCAGGGAGAGACTACACTTTTATTGCTTCTCTCCCTAAAACAGTCAAAACGTAACTGCTCCAAACCCTTCCTCCCCTCCTTGTTCCTATTTCAAGGGAAAGGCTGGCTGTCCAGGTTAGCCTGCGCTATGCACGGGAGCTCTGCGGGTAGCTTTCTCCAGTCTTCTCAGAAGCCTTCTCAAAATTCCCCTGTCCTACCCGCCTGACCTCTGCTATCTGGCTGCCTCCTTTGTGTCAAGATTTACACTGGAAATGTCTCCGTCCGTCTCCAAGCCCCCCCCCCCCCCAGCACCTGCCCACTCTCCATCCCTGAATGCCTCAGCACCCTGCGGAGATCCCGGAGCCCTTATTACTCCAACTGTGGCGTCTGCTGACTGCTCCAGGCAGAGCCAGGGCTTATTCATCATCTTTCCCTGCTCTACCGAGCACCACGAATGCCTGAGCTCAACCCTCCGACAGACGCATGTGCTACTGTGAGCTATAACTGATATCTGGTCACTCGTGAACATCCACATGTTTAGTTTTCTGGTTAAGAAAGCTAAATTCTCAGTAGAATCTATGTGCTTAAAACATGCAGTGATGGGCCAGAGGGTTAGCTCAGTGGTTCCGGCGCCTGCCTCGCAAGTGCAAGGTCCTGAGTTTGATCCCCGGTAACCACATATAATGCTAGGCGTGGAGACACGCCCACCAGCAATCAACACCGCATACTACAATGCCGGACGTGGTGGCTCACGCCTGTCATCCCAGCACTCGGGAGGCAGAGACAAGAGGATTGCTGAGTTCGCAGCGGCTTGCCTGGGCACCATAGAGAGCTCAGGGCCAGCCTGAACTACAAAGCGAGACCCTGTCTCAAAAAGCAAAAAAACCAAAAAACAAAAAAAAAAAACATGCAGTGATGATGGAGCACCGCATGTGTCCTTGTCTTTCTGACGGTGTCTCAGTGGCTGGGAGGAGAGTCCTTTGCTGTGTCCACTGTGTCACGTGAGGTATCCCGTGGCTGTTCGAGTGTTGACACACAGTCACACACAGGCCTGGGCCACTTGATTAGCCTCACAAGTGTAAAGCTGAGGCCACGTTTTTCTGACCCTCTTTTTCACTTCCTGTGGATGTCAATGAGGACACGGGCCAAACTTCCCTATGGATCAAGCCCCATAGTAGAAGTTAGGACTTGTTAGGAGAAAATCAGATTTCCATGCAAAAGGTTAGACTATCTTTTCTGACCCCGGAGAGGCTGAAAGAACCCTGCTCAGGGCTAAGTGCCACTGACGTACCAGGAGTGTAATGTCTAAATTCTGAAAGATGGGTGCCTGCGAGGGGACCAGGTATTCATTCACAAGAGAAGGCCGTGAAGTTCAGCAGGTGCCGCTGGCCAGGGGCCTGACCCCCAAGTCCATATGGGGAAAATATAACTGTGTTGCTCATATTGAAATGGATTTTCAAATTCTGCAACAAGATACCCAGTTGGAAATTGGTACTATTTCCTAAAATAGCAAGAGATGATTATACGAAATACTGAGAGTCCCATTTTTTATATTTAGTAAGAAGAATACTTCTTTCACTTGGCTCATCTTGGATTGCAGAAACCAGAGACCTAAGGTCTGGGTAATCATTTTGTCTTACTAGGAAACAGCCCAGACTGTCTTCCATCCCTTTGAAAAAAAGATGAGCCCTCTGTCTTCGATCCTGAACTCCTATGATGAGGAAAGCTGACTGTTGTAGCAGGAGAAATAACACTTGGAAACTCTTCCTTCGAATCCACATCTTCAGAAAGTTTACACCTGGCAGCACACACAGCTCAGGGTATAGGGCCCGGGGCAGCTTCTTCCATCTTAGATTGCCACCCTCACCGGGAACCTGGGCTCCTGTACTTTTCCACTGTTATTGTTCTGCTTGTCTGTATTTTAAAAAGCGGTTTGGGTTAAATTAGATCATTTGTCTTCCCGGTAGTTTTCCAGCTATGTTTTATTTTCTCAAGTATCTATACTGCTTTAATCGAGACAGCCTCGCTCTGTTTAGCTGGCTGTCTTGCCGAGAGCCTGACACCCACACACGCGCGCGAGGTGGTGGCTTAGGGAGAGCAGCAGTGTCTTCAGAAGCCCGGGTTACTGCTCTGTGCAGTGCTGCCCATATTTAGTGATTCCTGAAAACCCTGTGATGACCTTGGGCGAGCCCAAATAGGACCCGAGTGTTTGCGGTCGCTTCCCAAACCTGGAGAGGAATTTCTGTAAGGAAGAGAGACAAACTACCAAGGGGATATGACGAAGCCTGGCTAAGTCTGTTTTCCCCTGGTTTCCTTAGTATGCCTGGGGAAATCGAAAGCATTTGGGGGGAGCGCCCTCTTCGTTCGAAGATGTTTGTTTGTTTGTTAAGGATGGATTTTAGTGTCTTAGGTCCTCCTCTGTCCTCTTGATTTTTCACATAAACGTAACCTTATCTACCTAACGAAATTTAACTCTAATTCAAGACTGCAGAAGGCCTAACAAAGAAGAAAATGCATTATGAAAATTTTAGTGTCCTTAAAAAAAAAACAAAAAAAAACCAAACAAAGGCTTCCTGTGGCACTTGAGAATCTTATTCCTCACCTTGCTGTCACTCCTTTACTGTTACTGAAATCCCCATATTTCCTGCTGTAATCTTTATATTTATAAAGATAAATGGTTCCCAAATGGTATTTCTTGGCTGAAATGTCAAAATTATGCCCATTCAGGCCGGAGGGTTAGCTCAGTGGTTCTGGCGCCTGCCTTGCAAGTGCAAGGACCTGAGTTCCATCCCCGGTAACCACATATAATGCTGGGCGTGGAGACACGCCCACCAACAATCAACACCGTGTACCACAGTGCCGGACGTGGTGGCTCACGCCTGTCATCCCAGCACTCGGGAGGCAGAGACAGGAGGATTGCTGAGTTCGTGGCGGCTTGCCTGGGCACCATAGTGAGCTCAGGGCCAGCCTGAACTACAACGCGAGACCCTGTCTCAAAAAGCAAAAAAAAAAAAACAAATTATGCCCATTCACTTCAGAGCTGAGTTTGGCAATAACAAGTCCGTAAGTAATAATCTGGAATAAAAGATTCACTCTGGGATCTGCAGCATCTTTCCACCAGCTCTTTATACTTATTCTTTCCCTGGTTGGGAGTAACTGTTCTCTAGATGACTGGTCCGTTCCCCTAGGCCGCCGTGGGGCTGTCTGAGCAGCGCCGGACTGCTACGCCTTTCCCTCCTGATGTAACTGAAGTGTCGAGAGAGGCGTTTATTGTCCTCCTCTCCGTGCTGGGGGCTGAAGCCACAGTGGTTGCAGTGCCGGGCAAGCGCGCCCCACCTCTCGCCTCTCGCTGAGGGCTGCAAACGCATTTGTACTCAGCGAGGGCTCTTCGCTTAGGAAACCCAGGGGTGACGTCGGCACCTACTGAGTGCGTGCAGGCGGCAGACACTGCTCTGAGACCTTTCCTTCCCCTGACCGTGTTTGGAGGGGCGCTTGGCATTTCCCAGCTTGCTCATGAAAGAACTGGCGCTTATGACTCGAGTCACTTGTCTAGTTAGAGGTGAGGCCAGGAGGAGACTCCAGGGGCTCAGCGTCACCGGCTGTGATCCTGCGCCTCACTTTTTTACACGACACCAGACCTTCCTTTCACTTTGAATTAGATACTACAGCCGGCACCAAATTCTGCCTAATACCAGTAGTTGAAGAGGACTATCAGATGAAAGGGAACTTCTGGGCAAAGACGACTTTTATAAAATCCTAAAGACCATAAAGTAGAGATTTTTTTTTAAAGTCCCACCCGACAGGTGTCACTGTAGAGGAGAAACTGAGTGTGGTGGGAAGGCACCATCTCTCCAAGTCATGCCAAGGAAATCAAGAATAAAGAGTCAGGTGGGCGGCGTCCTGCAGCCAGTGCACGCACTCAGGCCGAGTCCGGAGCCTGTGGGCTCGGCCACGCAAGGCCGCCGGGCAGAGCGACTCACAGGACCTGAGCTTCCGGCGCGACCGCTCGGGAGGTGAGTGACAAGAGCAAAAACTAGGCCGTCACACGCGGGCTCATCTGGGCCAAAGGAGCCTCGCTAAGCCCAGCCCACTAGGAACCAGTAAGACCATCCGTGACTAAGGACACGAGGGTCGTCATGGCCCCTCCCTCCTGCTGTCACTGGCTCACACGATGATTTACAGTTATTCTAGATGAAGAAAAATCATCTGAATGAATTAAGCTGTTTGAAGCATAACGAAGGAAAGGACAAGGGACCTCATCGCGGCCCGAGCGGATCCGGAAGGTGCAGAGGATGTTACTGGCTGTAGCAGAGGTTTAAGAGCTGCGTGTGCTGAACTGTGTTGTCCTTACACTGACGTCCACGCTTCATGCCCGCAACAGTGACACAGGAATAAACCAGAGGATCATGCCGATAAAATTAAAGTGCTCTGAAAATTTCTAAAGTGAGGTATGTGAATACATTTTTATCAGTTGCTATTTCATATGAAATAGCACGTGCAGGGGTGAACTTCAGTCTGTGATACAGATTCGTCATAGCTCAGGGCTCCTTCCTTTGAAGGTCCGAATAAGAGTGTTGTGAGAACCTTTCGCTTTCGCCTTCTCTCCTGCATGGGGGAGGACAAGGGGCCCACTGTGCTCTCAGGACGCCGGAAGGCTGCTGCTGCTGCACTAGGAGGCACATGGGCTGGTGGCATCTGGCAGTTCTTTCCAGGCGATCCATGTGATCCGTGGACCTCGTGAAGAACAACCACCTCTTGCATACATGGACATGGTAGCACAAACACTCGGGCATGATGTCACATTTTATCTGTGTGGGTTTTTTTTTTTTTTTTTTTTTGAGGCAAGGTTTTGCTTGTAGTTCAGGCTGGCCCTGAGCTCACTATGTAGCCCAGGCAAGCCTCGAACTCAGCAATCCTCCTGCCTCTGCCTCCCGAGTGCTGGGATGACAGGCGTGAGCCACCACGCCCGGCACTGTGGCATGTGGTATTGATGGCTGGTGGGCGTAGGTCACCACGCCCAGCATTGTATGTGGTTATCGGGGATTGAACTCAGGACCTTGTGCTTGTGAGGCAGGTGCTGGAAGCACTGAGCTAAATCTCCGACCCGTTTAAGAAAATATTAACTTAAATGTGTGCTAGGAGGATAGCACTCTTTATCTCTAACAAAACCTCTTACTGCATGTTAACTATTTAAAAGTAATCAGTTTCAAGGATAAAGGAAAGCTATAAGTATTTTCTTTCTCCATTTCTGATGGACTGTGTCTTAGACTGTTAAACTTATTAGAACATCAGACTCATAAATGGCCTCTCCCATGTTAAGGGAGAAAAAGCCATAAAATTCTTTGGACTAATTCAACAAGTATTTCTAAGCTGAAAAAAAAAAAAATCAGCATTTTGTTGAAGTGTTTCAACAAGGCTCAAATACTGGGGAAGCAAAGAGTGTTTCTTGAGGAGAAACATGCGAGACATGTTTCTGAACTCATCTGTAAATGCAATACAGCGTCACCCAGAATTCCAGCAGTTTCGGGTTTTCACTCGGACCTACACAAAGTGGTTTTTAACTTCCTGTAGGAGAAAAGCGCCCTCAGAGCACCTGAGAAAGCTCAGGGAGGAGGGATACCAGGGAGAATGCGCGTGCACAGTGTTGCCAACGCAATGACTAGGCAAATAAAGCTGAAACCAGACTGCTATCCGATTAGACGCATTAAAACAATGGATAATATCAAGTGCTAGTGAAGATAAGGCACAATGGGAAACGGTGTGGTTTTGTTAGACTTGTACACTGCTGGAGTTTTGAGGAAAAAGAACATGTCAGAGGTATTCACAGCGCCCCAGTCTCCTTGATTGGTAACCCCTCCAGAGATATTAAATCTAAACAGCGCCAGCACACCACGACAAACTTGGCCAATAACAAGGTGACGCCCACCGAGATGGGACACGCTACATGATTACGGTGCGTCCTCACCCGGAGGCACGCAGTGAAACTGGGCAGGCTCAGCTGGTTGGATGTGAGTTGTATCTCGAGAAACGATATATTCAGCCATAAAAACATGCAAACGAGCTCTGATGAGTGAAACACACCATGCTGTTGATATTGGCTATTTTAGGAGACGTGGGGTGAGCAGGAAGCAGATTACTGACTTTCCACACATCTGTACTGCTTTACTCACTAGAAGAGCAGAATGTTTATTGATTTAAAAGGAGGAAAAGGCCCCTGTATCAGGCACACAAAATAACGAAATTCCTAACCTCCTAGGTTGTGAAGACAAAGGACCCCAGCCCGCCCCGCAGTGCAGCGCTGCTACAGTGTGCTCGGAGTGATCACCGGACGTTAGCTCCATCAGACCGCCCCCTGCTTGTCTCCCTTAACACACAGTGATCTCCAGCGGCTTTAAACCTAAGGGTGGTACTAGGAGCGCTGCCTGCCAGGTACCGGCGAGGTTTCAACACCTCTGGCCTGGGCAAAGAGGGCCCGCTCTGCTCCACTCCCCACCTACTGCTGCCTGCGTGAGCTCCTCCTGGCCTCCCCCTTAATGTCAGCATTAATCATGCTCTTTTTACAGATGGGTAACACAGTTATAGAACAGTCTATGGAGCCTAAAGACTTTCAGCCCGGCCTGCATGTCGAGAAGGCTTCCTGGAGCTCCGGAAATGCAACAGGGCTCTCAGCACTGCACTCATGAACACTCTGGAGTATGAACCCAATCTTCTGAGTTCATGGCTGTGATGTCAACCCATTCAGGGATGTCAGTATGTGGCACATCTACCAGGCACTGTGCTTGGTACCACATAGTGCACAGGACACCAGGGCCACAGGTACGTTTTCCTACCAATGATACAAGTCTATCCTTTATGGCAGAATAGTATTCTATGATGTATACATGACCACATTGTCTTCATCCACTCATTTGTTGATGGACGTACAGCCTGCTTCCAAGATTTAGTTATTATGAACAGTGCAGTATAAACATGAGCATGCATGCATCTCTGTAATATGATGTATTTAACTCTTTCAGGATGTTGCCTAGAAGGGGAGTAGCTGGGTCAAACAGAATTACTACTTTCAGCTGGGGGAGTCTCCCAGTGATTTTCATAGTGGTTGTATTAGTTTACACTTTCCCCCAGTAGTGTCAAGTTTCCTTTTCCCTTCGCAGCCTCGGCAGCATTTGCTATTCGTTCATTTCTCAATGACAGCCATTCTTTCTGTGATGAGATGGAATCTCAGTGTTGTTTTAATTTGTATTCAGTGATGGTGAGCATTTCTTCACATAGTTACCGGCCATTTGTATTTCATCTGTGAAGTGTATTCATTCTGACTGCTCATTTTTTGACTGGGCCTTTTATTTTGGGGGTGGTCTAGTTTTTTTGAGTTATTACATATGATTTCTCTGAGGAATTAGTCATGAAAAATTTTTTTAGCATTCGGTAGGTTGTCTTTTCCTTTGTTGGTTGTTCCTTTTGCTGTGTGAAGCTTTCCAATTTAATATGATCTCATTTGTTGATTCTTGGAACTACTTCCCATGCAACTGGAGTTACATTCAGGAAGTCCTTGCCTACACCTGTGACTTCAAGAGTTTTGCCTATCTTGTTTTCCAACAGGTTAAGTCTCTGGTTTAACATTTAGTTCTTTGATCTACTTTAATTTTAACTTATACATAGTGAAAGATATGGGTGTAGATTCAATCTTCTGTATGTGGATAGCTAGTTCTCCAACACCATTTATTAAAGAGGCTGTCTTTCCCTTAGTAGCAAATGTTAGAATTAGTGTCTTGTAAGTGATGGTTGTTGACTGGTTGGTTGCTATGAGGACTGGGACACTTTTATATGACTGTAAAGAGGTCAGACATGCTTAAGATGGAGAAGGTGGGAAGACAGGAGAATCACTGAAGGGTGTTCATATGCAAGTAGATGACTAGAACCATTGTACAGACAGACAGTGGGTGGAAAAAGGACCTCGGGAACAGAGGTCATGTGCCCTGCTGAACAAATGAGCAAAAGGGGAGAGAGAAAGAAAGTGTGCCTCACATGCTACAGTGTACCTGGGCTCTGTGGGTATCAGCCCATCGAACCTCACTGGGCGTTACACATAACAGCTTTTATTTAAGAATCTAAAAACCATTCCCACCTCAACGTTAGCATTATTTCACCAGGTCTCTCCCGGGGGCTTCTTTGGGCTTAAAGGCATTTCTTGAAAGCAAATTTAATAGTATGCTATTACATTTGGCTCTAACTCTCATTGTGCTCCTACAGAGGCATGGATGAAAGAGCTGAGCACCTTTTCTAAGGTGAGTCCAAGCAGCAATGTGCCGAAAGGTTTGGTACTTGGCTGGGCAGTGGCTACTTAACACTATGGAAGACTCCGTGCTCAGCACTCCCTCCTCTTTTACTCACAAAAGGAATTTCCCAGGCTAGTTACATTTCAAAATGGCTAAATGCAGATTTTTAAAACTAGACCTTCAACATAAGAGCAATAACTGTGGACTTTGAATAGGTCACAGATTTGTCTCACTGTGTAAAATTAAAACCTCTGATAGTATAGTCCATTTTAAAGTTTTTAAAACTTTAAAGTCTTCTTATATTTTCCAACTCCTCCATGTAAAACATGACATTTTTTATAAGGTAGGATGTATAAAGATTCTCTTCCCAATGTTTCTTTTAGTTATTTACTTCCATGTGAAAAGGAAAGTATGCTAGACAGATAATATGACAAGCTGCATTATCACCTAGGTTTAATCCTTTCAAACACATATGTAACTTGAGAACAGCCTTGTATGACTGGGTTACATGTTTTCTTGGCTGATGCAAAAACTGAAGAATTCAAAGAGAAAAACACTGATCAGGGAAAAACAGGAAGCCCCAACTTTGAAAAACACTCCATTCACCTTCTATGCAGACCACAAAAAGATTAGACAAACTCGGTATTTGTTGACATTGGCTGTCTAGTCTTGAAAAGAGAGAGAACCTTAAAATATATCTGGAATGAAACCAAATCACTTATTCATTGGTTCTTTTCTTTTCTTCTCTTTTTGTAAAGTATATTTTAAAGAAACTGCCAAGTAGAAATCTAGATTATTTTCACATTTATTCTTGAAAAAT
>PVIC010040278.1:0-16733 GCA_004025085.1 Thryonomys swinderianus
AAAGGACATGAAATACAAAGCAGAATCAAGGACACCTTGACTGCAATCTGGACCACCTTAACAGCAGAATCTCTTCTGGTTGTCTGACGTTTCTGATGCCTGTCATTGCAGGTTAGGATTGGGCAAAATATCTTGTGCTCCTGAATGTTTGAAAAGTGAAAAAAAGGTGGAGGGTAGATCAGTCAGAATCTTAGGAGATCAAAAATATGCCTTCAGAGGGCCAGAGATTTGGCTCAGTGGTTCTGGAGCCTGCCTCACAAGCGCAAGGTCCTGACTTTGATCCCTGGTAACCACATACAATGCTGGGCATGGAGACTCACGCCCACCAGCAATCAATACCACATACCACAGTGCCGGGCGTGGTGGCTCACACCTGTAATCCCAGCACTCGGGAGGCAGAGGCAGGAGGATTGCTGAGTTCGAGGCTTACCTGGGCTACATAGTGAGCTCAGAGCCAGCCTGAACTACAAAGCGAGACCCTGTCTCAAAAAAACAAAACACCTTTAGAGAGAGCCAGTACTTCAAAGGTGACGTCTACTCCTTTTTAGCTGTTTAATAAACGTGCTTTGGTGTGAGGCTCCAGAAGCCCCAGTGGAGGAACAGGGTTTCCCCAGTTGGGAGCTGTCGCCTCTGGCAGATCTGGCTTTTGTGTCCTGTCACTCTTACAACAGATGCTGCTCTTCCAGGGCCCACTTTGGGCCCGACCAGAATTGCTTGCTGCTGAATCTCAGCAAGGTTCAAGAATGAGCCTTCAAGAAAATATTTTCTTTGAACTGAATTGTTGCATGTATCACATGCAATACCTTTGTGATGTATCACAACAATACCAATACCTGATTGGAAACCTGAGGCTGGGCCTGTTGTCCTTGTCCCTCAAGTTCTAGGAGTTGTATCCAGCCCCCTGCATACTCCCCATCCCTCCTTCAGTGAGCCCTGTTTTCCGATGGTGACCCAAAATTATTGTCAAGAAAGTCATTTCTTGACAATAGATCATTTCTTTTCCTGTTTCTAATTATACCCTTCCCATTTTGCACTGTAGTCCAGCAACAATCAGTACTATTTTTAATGAAAATGAAAGTCTGAATTGTAATTTATTAAAGGATAAAAGAGAACTGATAAGAAACTCAGAGGATAAAGGGGGTATTTTCAGCTACAACTCAGGACTACCTCTGGCCTTGTCTCTGGTGTGTGTTGGGCACCACATCGGTGTCAGACAGCATTACTGAGTGAATATTGCTGAAGGGATATGCCCTCTGTACCCAGGAGGGATAGATACAGATATCATATGGCTTGAACACGTTTGTCAGGCTCGATGGAGGGAATCCACCGCAACTCCAAGCCAATTCTCTCAAGGGTAAAACAGAGCAACCCAGAGCAGTCACGATTCCTCCACCCAAACTCTTCCCATGCTCTCCTTACCCCATTGTGATGTTGAAGGAAAGAGGAAATGAGATAGGGCAAAAATCTTGATAATATTTCCCCAGCTCAGAGAAGCAGAAGAGGAGCTTGTCACATAAAAATAATGCATCTAGAGAGTTTATGTAAACTCCACTTTCTAACTTGAAGGGGAGAGCAACAGAATAGGAACTTCTGTGTTACTGCCCGCTCTACCATCTCTGGAGCCTCAGATAAAGTCATCATGGGCTCAGTGTGGGAAGAGAATTGTAGTTTAAAAAGGCTGGATGTAAGGCAGCACAGTTGTTAGGACACAATTCATTAAAATCCCTTCTTTTGATTCATGTTTCTAAAGCTTAATTGGAGGATTTTTTCTTTTTGTTGTTATTATCTTTTGTATCCTTCTAGAATTTTTTCTAGCTTTATTTCTTTTAAATTGATTGTATTGGTACATTTTATATACATACTATGATCACATTCAACATTGAGAATTTGTACCAGTGCATGACATGACTTAATTCTCATTTCCTCCTATTCTCCTGCCCTTCCTATAAACCTCTGTCCCCTGTATACATAACTTTTGCTTCCTTTTTTTACCATCAAATTTTTCTTTCCCATCTTTACTTATTCTTACCCCCTTTTACCTTTGAATATTTTCTATTTCCCAATATCTGTCATATGTTTTAGAACTCATTTACATCTTCAGTTTCTCATACCACAGAAAAGATACGATATTTACACACTGGTGACCTATTTATTTGACTTATGAGTATGTCCTCAAGGAACGTCCATTTGAGTATAAATGACTCAAATTTATCATTCTTTATAGCAGAGTAATATTCCATTTTATTTAAAAAACCACATCTTTATCACTCTCCAGTTGATGGGCATTTGGGGTGTTTCCCAGAATTAGCTATCACAAACTGAGCTGCTATAAACACAGGTGCTCTAGAGTTTAGTTCTTAAGGCATATTTGTATTCAATCTTTTTTTTTTTTTTTTTTGATACAGGGTCTTGCTTTGTAGTTCAGGCTGGCCCTGAGCTCACTATGGTGCCCAGGCAAGCCGCCGCGAACTCAGCAATCCTCCTGTCTCTGCCTCCCGAGTGCTGGGATGACAGGCATGAGCCACCATGTCCAGCACGGTGGTATGCAGTGTTGATTGCTGGTGGGCGTGTCTCCACGCCCAGCATTATATGTGGTTACCGGGGATCAAACTCAGGACCTTGCGCTTGCGAGGCAGGTGCCAGAACCACTGAGCTAACCCTCCAGCCCTGTATTCAATCTTAATATTTCTCTCAATATGATAAGAGTGAAAATACTAATTGACCCTTAAAATATGTAATGGCCAATGACAAAGCCAATAGAAATTCACTTACATTGGGGCTGATGGAAACCCTAAATTAAGATATGATGAGGTAGGTATTTATAAGTCAAATATTAATTAGTCTTTAATTAAATGGCCTACATTCTAGAGCATTAACACAGTTGTTAGGACATAATTTTCATTTTGAAGAGCTCACATACTAGAAGACAGATGTATAAAAACAATTACAACATTGTAATAGAAGCCATAACAGAAATGTGCTCACAGCTTTGTGGGAACACGGAGAGAAGCTAACTCAACTTGTATGTGGTAAGTCCCAAGAGTTATAGGATACTGTTGTTCTCAAAAGACCTGAGTTTTCTTAGCTCCAAAATTGCCTCTTAAGCTATGAGAAGTTACAGGACACTATGTGGTTTCACACTTTAGGATCTGAGGCTTCCAGGATTTGTGCTATGCCTGACTAATCTGCCCGAAGCCTAGCTCTTTCCAGGCACTTTCCAGAGGACCAGTGACTTATGTTCAGATCCCAGGCTTCGGAACCAGAGTTCTTGGGTTCAGAACCCAGATCAGTTACTTATTAATTGTTTGGCTATTGTAAAGTTATTTAACCTCTCAGGACTTCACTTTATCTAATTGTAAAATACATAAACTAATACCATATCTACCTCATGAATTTGAGTAGTAGTATATCATCCATCTCATTGTGTCCTTATTCTATTTCTTGCTAACATTGATATGCTTTTATCTGTATAACAGTAATATTGATAACAGTGTATCTGGCTGTATGATAATTATAATCCAAGAGTAATTTGATGGTCCATGTATTGTAGAATACAAATGCCATGTTTCTCAAATAGCTCATGCAATTTTTCATAATACCATATATTTTTATAGAATAAACACCTCTGTATAATTATTTAACTAGAAAAAAATGGAATTTGTAATAGGTAGACTCCTGGAAGGAAACAGAGAGCACCCTGAATTGGGATGATTTTTAAAAGAAATTTTTAAAAAGGACTATTGACAAAATCTTGGAAATGGCTGGGGATTTTGTTTATCTTTCTCTGGGTTTTATTTCTGGTACTACAAAGTGGAACAAAACAAAAACAAAACCTCAAAACTACATCAATAACAATAGAAAAAGAAAGGGAAAGAAAAAAACCAGTTGAGTTAGTTTTGTGCACTGTTTTTCCACTGTTTTTGGCAAGAAAAAAATATATGTGCATGCATGAGGTGTGCATTCCAAATTGTGTAAATTCAGTGAATTAATACAAGTTAGATTTGTGCATCTATTTGCATTCAAACCTGGGAAGTGGGAAGGGGTATCTCTCTAGGGAGCAAATTCCTCACAGCAAAGCACTTACTGTAACGTATGCATCTTGAGGAAAGAGTCCTCAAAGAACCTCAAAAGAGAAAGCCACCCCCCAAAAAAAAAAATCACTGAGAAAGCCAGCCCAATACCTCTGCCACACAAGGCTCCGTAATGACCACACCCAGTTGGTCCCACCTGCCTCCCTTACTTAACTTCTCCCTGCTGTTGTCATCACCATGGAGGACCCAAGGGCGAGTAATGAGGGAGAAGAAAGGTGGGAGAGCTGAGTGGGGGAGGCGCGAAGGCCTCAGGTAGATGATTTCCCTGACCTTCTGCTGGCTGTGGGTAGTAACAGAGAGAAGCTGGAGGGATCAAAGTTTTCATTTTTATCCAACTGGAGTCATTAATACTGTGCCTGAAAATAAGACCTCGTGTCTGAAACAGACTAAAACCTGTGGGCTTTGCTTAAACTATAATCCAGGGGCAGAGAAGGGAGACGTGACCGTGTTTATCTGAAGATCAAAGTAGGAGAACAATGAAGTTGCTTGCTGCCTGCATTCCACAGAGTTCAACTCATTCCACAAACTGCTGAATCCACTGGAAGGAGTGGTTAACACACATGGATTTCGCTTTTTGGTTTGTTTTGCTACAGGGTCTTGCTGTGCAGTCCAGGCTGGCCTTCAGCTCACCGTGTAGCTCAGCTGGCCTCGAACTTGTAGTGCTCCTACTGCCGTGGCCCCCCAAGTGCTGGGGTTACAGGTGTGAGTCACCACACCCAGCTTTCACATGTGGAATTCAAGTAAATGCCACACTGGAGGAAATTTGGATTGATGTTTACAATGCTATGCTTATCTCACTATTAATATTACATTAGACTAGAAGGCAGCAAATGTGTTTTTTGTGAAGTTTTCATCAATGGGAACCAAAATTATTTTCCTACCTCAGTAAAACATTATTTTGGAGAAAAACAAAAAGTAATGGTTTACCTTCAAACTTTATATTCTATCATAACTATTTTACATATTATTTCCTGTTCTTTTGAGTATGATGTTTAATGGCTTTATAACACACCTTGTAGAAAGATACTTATTTAAGTTACCAACAGTTTTTCTCACTTATAAGTAATAAGAATGTGGATAGAACTTTTCCAGTTGTTTTAAAGTTTATTTTATAGTCCCAAAACCAATAGAACTTTTTAAAGCCTCAAGATTATTTCATTTTGAATTTGTGATAATTTAAGACATAATAGATTTTTATTAGTTGCAACTTAAAAGTAATTTTTGGCTATTAACTTCAGGGCTTTACTGATTAGAAAAATAAAGTTTTAGTTAAAAGATGATATAACATTTTTTAAAATCAAGAATTTATAAATTAATAATTTATGCCATGAAGAACAATTTCTGATTTTAGCAATGTTATTATGCATTTAAATGTTTTGTTAATTGTTCAAACAATGCTATTTCCTTTTTCTAAGAATTTCTTTTTTTTTTTGAGACAGGGTTTTACTTTGTAGTTCAGGCTGGCCCTCAGCTCACTATGTAGTCCAGGCAAGCCTCGAACTCAGCAATCCTCCTGTCTCTGCCTCCCGAGTGCTGGGATTACAGGCGTGAGCCACCACGCCCAGCTTTCTAATGATTTCTATATTATGTGACATGAGTGTTAAAAGTGAACTGCATTTAAAACTATTTTAGTTTCAGATTCTCACGTAGAATTGCTATTTCATTATTTTCAGTCTGGGAGTTTTTTTCTCATAGCATGCTTACATCACCAGACTCAGTTGTTTTAAGAGTTCATACTAAGTTTAATTTACTGGCTAGATAGTTTTGCAGAACTCTACACATGTGTTGTATATGAGGTGTGATCAAAATATATGGTGAATGTTTAAATTTTAAAATTTGTATTATAATAAAAAACATGTTATTTTTAATTTCCCTCAGAAGACTTCCCCTTGCTTCAGATATACTCATTCCATCATTCTTGCCACTTTCTGAAGCAGGAAAGAAGTTCTCTTTAGTGTCTTTATAAGGTGTGATAAAAAATACAGTGACTGCTATTGCCAAGTGTTATCCAGATGGAAAGGCAGGCTTGTAAAACATTAGTGTGTTCTCATCCACATTATTCTAGATCTGAATTTGTGCAGCTTCTTGCTCTTCCCCAAAGGCAAAGTATTTCGAATCCATTCAGGATGCTGAGGCAGAGAGAGCCATGAACTCCAACTAAGGACACTCATGAAAGATCTCTGGAGTTGCTTCAGTTACAGTGGCAAGAATGGTGGGAAAAGTATGTTTGAAGCCAGAGGGAATAGTATGGAGCAGTAATGCAAATGTGTCTTTTATTGCAGTCAATTTAAAAAATTTAAACATTCACTTAGTTTTTGAGCACACCTAGCTGGTTAAACAGCATGTAATAAAGTTGGAGGATGAAAAGATCACTTATTAAAATTCTCTGATATTTAATGATGAAACGCTATGAAATAAATCACATGCAGAATGAAGCATTTTCTAAAAATATTTTCTCACAAATATAGCTTCGTAGAACAATTGAGTTTTCAATTGTTAGAGAAGAAAGAGAACAGTAGAAATAATAAACAACGCTTTCTCTAACTCAGTGCTGTATAAATATTAAACAGTAACTCAACATTGTGTAAAAATTGAAATGTCCAAGCAGAAGGCTGAGGTTTAAGCCCTTGTATTTGAGTCTATCATTTTAGTATGTTCATAATAACATGGAGAAAAGTATCATAATTTTAGAGTTTCATTTGAATTTTTGGCACCATGTCTTTCAGCAAAGAAAGCTGGACTTTTCTCAGTTGCCTTTGGCAATACACTCTGCGGTGACTGATCCGCATGACCTCATCCTGGAATTTGGCTTCAGTGACCAGTGTTAATCAACCTGAAAATAATGCCTCTTTGTCTATTGGAAAACAAACGGTGACAGATTGGCTCTTTCTGCCACAACAATAGCTCCTCTGACTAGCTTGGTCCAGGAAATTCTTAGAAAAAGTAGGGAACACAGTTAGAGGAGTTAGTTGCGTGTGAAAATCTTAATGAACTCAGTCACCTTGTAATTTAATGGCCAAGACGCAGCTGTCTGAACAGATTAGCCGTTAAATCTCAGATGTGGGGTTGCTTGACCTTAATTTGCATATTTTAAAGACCAGATTGCCGCAGCATGTAGTCAGCTTTCTGAGTGGAGCCAGGAGCCCGAGCGCCGTCAGGTTCTGAGGCTCCGAAGCCGGCGGAGCCAGTCCCAGCGCCAGTGCACAGTGCGGCGCTGCTTTCTTTTCTTCAAAGCAGTTTTATGAAATTATTTTATTTTATTAAAGTAAAACTGCCTTGTATGACTGACGTCACTTCAGTAGTCACATTTGTTCTCTGAGATGCTAGGTCAGCATTGACTTATACAGACTGGTGGGAGGTGATGAAAGGGATGATTTCTGTGGTTCTGTCTAATTATTTCCGAAGATAGAACAGGGTGCTGCTGAGATGAAGAAAACCGTAAATGAAACAAGAAAAACACAGCAGCAGTGTTGCTGGGTGGGTAGATGGTTGGCAGAAATGTCTAATGGACTCCGTTATTCCTGATAGAGCTTTGCCAGAATACACACTGTGCTTCCCGGGCTTGTCCAAAACGGGGCGGGGGCACCGTTCTGGCCATCGAGAGATTCGCAGAAATGATGTGTATAGTTTCTGGCGTGTGCCATCTCTGGGAAGGGACCTCCTCCTTTCCCCCTCTGGCTTTCTGCTCAGTTGCAATCTGTGAGTGGCAGAAGTGAGCCCCCCTGGACCGCTCAGGTGACGACAGCGCCCGAGAGTCAGTTGAGTGATAACACGGAAGGGACCCGAGTCTTCCCTCAGGACTCATCCTCCTGGCTCCGGAATGCTTATGCTCAACCTGTCACGTGACACAAAAATAAACTCCTGCTTTATTTAAGTCGTGGTTCTAAGCACCTTGGGTCTTTGTTTCAATAGAATGTACTTCTCAAAGGAACATAGTGTATCATGACAGCTGTGATGGGTGACCTTAAAGCATCTAATCTAAACTTTAGAGAACTTATGCACTGTGGCCTTTAATTCTCGGACTCAGGAATCCCTGGAAAGCTGCTACATACCCCACGCTCACTCTCTCTGCTCGAGCTCGGTGAGGTAGCGCTCTCACCTGGCCCACGCTGGGCGACCTTGCCTGTGAGTCCTCAGGCAGGTCTCACCCTGGGGCCGAGGTGGAAGTGCGTAGTTTAGATTCATCACTGAAGAGCTGATTAATGGGAAGCGTGGGTTTATGATGTGCCAGAAGAAAAGGCACTGAAGATAGGATGGAGAAAAAGTGTCTTTGGAGGGACGGCACAGGACCGTTCCTTGTCACCGTGCACCGCACAGCTCCGCAGAACGCACTCCGGAAGGAGTTGGAGACTTGCGACGCTCTGCGTTCTCCCAGGTGCTACCGGGAGTCCCGGCCGCTTTGCCCAGTTCTCACACAGCAGCAACACGGACCGGCATTCGTGCTGGGCAGGTGCAACGCTCTGGCTGGGACTGGAGGCTCAGGGTGGGGGACATCCTGAGGGTGCGTCGAGAGAGAATGCAGCGGTGCGCGGGGGAGGGAAAATTCACTTCCCTTTTGGTAAAACTTAGTGAGGATTTGCAGCGCTAGGAGGGCCCGAGTTTGAGAAGAAGCGAAATGGCAGCATCCAGATCTTAGGAGAACTGTGGATGGGAGGGAGAGATGAGGGGAAGGATGGGGAGGAGGGGAATGACGACGATGATGATGATGATGGGATGATGATGGTGAAGTGTAGGTGTGAGGACACAGGATTAAAAGTTCTTATATTTTCGGTCATCACATAGGAGATCTGAGACACTCAAAATAGTGTTTAGGGATTGGAGTCAGGGAACGAGATGCGGAAGGTCTCCAGTATCATGTGCCGGTCTTAAAAAAATAACCGTGTTCCATGTCAAATACATTTTAAGAATAGCTATTCCATATTTCGGGCATTTCCAAAAATGGAGGGGGGAATGGTAACATCTTATGAAATTCCCTATCCACGTTTGCAAACACCATGTGGTGTTCTATACCTGTGATTATAAACTGGCTGCTCAGGTGCAATTTGACCTTGAAGTCACGTTTTGTTTCTGCTCGTGTGATTTTTTTACAAATAGGAATTTGTCCGCAGTGTTTACAAGGAAAGAATTGCCCAATAAGTTGAGTGTCGAGCCTTGGTTTTTGAAAACGGAAAAATGGGGCTGTGGTGAGCCTGACTGCAAGTGCAGTCCGTACCACCTTCTCTGTGGCCTTGCTTTATGAGGTTTTAGTTACCCATACTCAACTCTAAAAATATTAAGGTTTCCCAAAGTGAATAATTTGGAAGTTTTAAATTGCTCGGCCTTCTGAATCCTTGCACCATCCTCTATGTCCTGCCTTGGTGTGAATCATCTTGTCCCACGTACCCACGCTGTGTGTGCCACGTGCCTGGTGCCCACTCGGCAGCCCGCTCAGTTGCCAGTGGTCACTGGACCTCAGTGCTTGGGCTCATGTAACCCTTATTTTGCTTAACAGTGGTCTCAGGGTAGAGGAATAATGATGCTGGCAATTTGCAGTTGTTTTAGAGGTGCTTTAGAGTGCTTCTTTTCAGCAAAAATACAGTGTTTTGTTTTCTGATACTGGAAATTGAACTCAGGACCATGGCAGATGTGGCACAACTGAACTACATCCTTAGCCCCAAAATATCATGTTTTGAGAGAGGCTACAGTCACATAACTTTCATTATAGTATATTGTCATAATTACTTTATAAGTTGTCCTTGCTTACCCCTTACTCTAATTTATAAATTAAATTTTATTATAGGTATGTATGTACAGTATGGGTAAAAACAATGTATATTGAGTCCAATATAATCCTTGGTTTCAGCCCTCCACTGAGAGATCTTAGAACTTATTCCCTTTGGATAAAGGGCACTATTGTAATCATTGGTTTGAATAAAGGCTAGCTTCTTTTTAAAAATTTTTTAATTGAGATCTTTATTGGTACATTATATATACATATCATGATCACACACAACGTTGAGAATTTGTGCCAGTATATGACACAAATTAATTCTCATTTTTTCCCATTCCCCCACCTACCCTACAACTCCCTGCACCCTATATACATAATAATCTTTGTTTTCCTTTATTACCATCATATTTTTTCTTTCCCTTGTTACTCCTACACTCCATTTCCCTTTGAATATTTCATATTTCACAATATCTACCATATATTCTAGAGCTCATTTAAGGCTAGCCTCTTTTTGATGGTACCTCTACACTTCACTCAACACTTCCCAGTTCCCACCTGGCCTGGCTCATTCCGATTTCCTGCCTGGCTTCTTTAAAGATTTGACTGCTACCCCAGTTAAATTTGAAGAGGGATTATTGTAGTTTTTTTTTTTTTGCCACTGGAGAAACCTAATGTAATGCCTGTAAATTATGTATTCCATAAATATTCATTGAAGAATGAATGAATGAATAAATGAACCAATCTTGCCAAAGGTTCACCAAAGTCCAACGTCAGTGATCATCCTCAGGCTAGAATAAGTTAGGGAACCAGCGTTTTGATCATCTCGCCTGGACCTCTTCTTCCAGTCGGGTGACAGGTGAGCTGTCTGAGCCGGATGTCACAATTGCATCTCCAGGGAAGGCGCTTCTGCAGTGATTCCTGCTGAGTTTGTCAAGTCTGGCTGTCTTCTTCATTTTCATTAAAACCTTTATTTTCCTATTGCCCACAGCCTAGTATTTAGGACCCAAACGAAGGGACTTCAGAGCCCAGGGCCTTTCTCTCATGGTTCTTTGTAAAGCTTC
The DNA here is from genome assembly GCA_004025085.1 of Thryonomys swinderianus. Taxonomy (NCBI): domain Eukaryota; kingdom Metazoa; phylum Chordata; class Mammalia; order Rodentia; family Thryonomyidae; genus Thryonomys; species Thryonomys swinderianus. The sequence continues at coordinate 10,863 of PVIC010040278.1, forward strand.
CTTAGATGCTTTGTCCAAGAAAGATGACTCTTTCCTGGTGACCCGATTTTGCTTCTCAGTTTTTTCAACAATTTTGTGATTTCAGTTATTTCCTCAGGAAACTGTGTGCCATTCCAAATGAAACACTTAAGTGCTTTATCTGCAAATCGCACACCAAGTGTCCCCAGTGCACTGACTTTATTTATGAGTCATTGAAAAGACTATTAAAGGAACGCGGGGGAGGGGTGGAGGGAGAGGCTGCAAGTGGTCGGTGCCGGGGGCGGGAGGAGCGGGTGAGAATCTGGAGGGGAAAATCTAACCTTGAATTAGAGTGACCTCGTGGAATAGAAATTAAAATGTAAATTCTTCGACAATTAAAACATCCCATCCACACTTTTGAGAAGCTCTCCGATTCTGGTTTAATATTTTCCTGCCTTTCTGCTTCACCTAATTGTGATTCTGCTCCTTCTCGTGGAAACTGAAACGGAGAAGAAATCTCCCTAGGGTTCTGGAGGCTGCCTGGTACTTCTTAAGTAAGCCAGAAAGGATCTTAAAGTCCTCCCAGAAGGATATAATATATATATTTTAAAAGACCATTAAAATTTTAGTTGCCACATTGCCAGTAACTTTATGTCCAGAGGTGGTACGGATGTTGTTTTCAGGTACCGAGTAACTGTTCCTGTAAGACAGACCATGAGACAAGAAGCATTTTCTGCTCTTACCCTGAGTGTGAACCTCTTTCAAAGCCCAACACTGAAGGGGGAGAGAGGCATTCTGCTTGTCCTGGAATCGTCTGGTAAACGTGGCTGGTGTACCTGCTACTTGGGCAGATGAGAGGCTGAGAGTGATGGTGGGAGCGGTATTTGTTCCAGCCACCCAGGAGGTACTGCCGTGCAAGAGAGGCCGCAGAGCCAGGGATTTAGCTCAGGTGGTACTGCACTTACCTTGGAAGCAGAAGGGCCCAAGTTCAATCCCTGGTACTGGAAAAAAAAAAAAATAGAGAGAGAGAGGCCGCAGAGTTCATGTGATGAAATGAGCCCTGATTTGAAAAACTGATCACTAGGTGGAGATAATACTTATCTTCATCATTTGTTCAGTTCATTTCCTCATCCCTTTATACATTTATAATGAGACCTTTCTTTATTAATTTATATTTAGAAGTACGTGATGTGAACAAAATCAAAGGGCTGGGAAGATAGTACCCAGTAGCACTCATTATTTGTCAGCTCTTTTGTTTATCACAAAATAGACCGAATGTGGTTATGCTCACCCACAGTCTCAGCACTCTGGGTGGCCTCGGGAGAAGGATGGAAGTTTGAACCCAGCCAGGGAAACCTAGCAACTTAGTGAGAACTTGCCTCAATGTAAATAAATTGTAAAAGGGCTAGGGATGTGGCTCAGTGTGAAGGTCCTGGGCTCAATTCCCATATCTACCCGCTCCCACAAATTAATAAACAAAAGAAAAACACTAATGGAAAATTAAGCAATGATTATGAACAGGTGGCTTTATAGAACAGATATTCTAATTGTCAGCCTCATTAGAGGTCAGAAGGGTTATTTAAACAGTTAAATACTAATTGTCCCATATCACATTAGCAAAATTAAAATGGGCTATTAAGGATTGAAAGAAATAATTGTTATAACTTTAGAAAAAGAAATCTCATGGTAACTATTAAAAATAAAGGTGCAGCCAGGAATGCATGGTCACTCATGCCTATAATCCCAGTACTCGGAAGGCAGAGGCAGAAGAATTGCTGTGAGTTCAAGGCTAGCCTGGGCTACATAGTGAGCTCAGGGCCAGTGTGAACTACATGACAAGACTCTGCCCCAAAAAAAAAAGGCTGCATATATCCTCTTTGGGCTCGGAGTGCCTTTTAGTTGGAACTTACAGATGTATTAGGAAAGGTATGTTAGTACCCAAAGGTTCTGCCTGCTCCTCATGGGACAGAGAGGCAAAGAGTAGAGAGAAAGAACTTTATTATGATAAGTCAGCTGGTCAGAAGATGGCTGGAATTCTTGTTTTAAATAGTGATTGTTCTACGAAGCTGGTTTAGAGGCAGTTTTATAGGAGACTCTTCATTACAGATGGTGAGAGACTTCTCACAGCTGGAGGTTTGAGGCCAAAGGCACATCTGATCCTAATTGTCTAGTCTGGAAATACTGTTCAATTCTGAGACTATCAGAAAAGCGAAGTTCATTATTTCCTTGGACTCTTTTTTTTTTTTTTTTTTTTCTGCTTTTCCAGGGATCAATCTTGGGTCCTTGTGGTTCTAAGGTGGATGTGGCGCCACTTCAGAGCCAAATCCCCAGCATCTGCCATATTACATAGTAGACAGGCTAGAGCTGTGAGCTGTCCAGGCCCCTTCCTTGGATCGCCAAATTCACAGGAAAGAAGAACACTTCACCTCATTACTGCGAAAGGTTAGGGTCATAGGAATTGACGTGGAGAGTTGAGCACTGGGGCAGAAGGCCGGAGAGGAGAGCATACCATCAAGACACTCAGGTGGGAAAGTGGACAGTACTCAAGTTTGGGCTGATGTAAACCCACCTACACACACACACACACACACACACACACGTGTGTGTGTGTGTGTGTATATAAATTTTCTTGAGTTGTTAACCCAGAGAAGGTAGTAGTGATTGTGAAACTTCTGAGAGAAGAGCTCTCAGGAAACCATCTTCCAATCCTGTCAAATCATGCAGCACACACAATCATCTGGCCAACCTGTATAAACCTGGGGTGGCAGAAGAGTCTGAAATGCCATGTTTGATTATGAGAATCCAATGAAACAATTGATATAAAATGTTCAGATGAGCATAATGTAGAACAGAAATTCAAGTTTACTAACTGTCTTGTTCTTACCCACAAAAACAAGTTATTGTAGGGAGTGGTAGAGCCTAGATGCATTTGAGGGCTCAGATTTGGTTATATTGACACATGATCTACAAACATACTAAGCTCACAAGGTAAGAGCCGGTCAGCCTAGTCCCTAACTCTGGATTTCCCACTGTAGCTCTCTGGGCTGTCCATAACTCAAGCTTGCCCTGGGGTGCTGAGTTACCCTGCTGATTTCTCTGCTGCCTCTTTTCCTCACCCCTTTGCCTGTTCCCAGGACCACAGGGCCAGTGATGGCTCCTTTTCATATACTCCGTGTGTATGTGTTGCCACAAGGGGCTGTTTCCCTACAGGACCTAGAACCAAGTTCCTGAGGGCAGAGACTTGTTTTGTTCATTACTGTGACCTCCAGAAGACTATTTGGTACATAGAGGGGCCTCAGCAAATGTCTACTGATTTTAAATTAGAATAAAACATGGAAAAGGGGACATTTTTCAGTCCTATGATTGGGTTGAAGCAAAGCTATATCTACAAGTCACGAATTTATTTCTGGCTTGCAGAGAGGCCAGGCTCTTGCCTCTAATCCTTGACTTTTACAGGCTTCTTTTGTATCAGTTACTTAGAAACAAAAGACTTTTGTGGGGCCCTGTAACTGTAACAATATCATAAATATAGCAATTACTTACTGCTTATGTGTGATGCAGAATGCCAAGTCTTCGTGTATTTTAATTCTCATTCTCACAGCTACCTAGAAAGAGGGATGATTGTTTAACCAACATCAGAGGAGTTAAGTGACTTGCCAAGGTCACTGGGCTCCTACGTAATGGAGCCTTTGGTCTCTTAACACCAGAGTTTGAGTTGCAAGTTTGCTGGTTTGCATCCTCCCGGCCTGCCCCATGGAGGAGCCTGGGTGGCAAGCACTTGCCCACTTTTTCTGCTGCAGACGTCAGGAGACTTAGGTGAATGTGTATAGTCAAGTGTGGAGTCATCATAACTGAAAGTGGGTGGGTGATCCCAAGTGACTGAAGTGGGCTGGTCATTCTCACTATGACTGGAGATGGAGCGGCCGATCTCATCATGATTGGAAGGGACATGGTCATTTTCATCATCATGATGGGAGGTTTTGGTGGTCGCTCTCATCAGGAAAGAGATGGAGGCGTGGGCAGAGCCCCTGGAACGGGGAGACTCTGTGGGAGCCACTGAATGACCCAGAGCAAGAACGACGAAGCCTGAACTCAGGAAATGGGTCTGGGAAAGAAAAGAAGGGGAAGGCTTTAGAGAAATGTCTAAGGTTGTAGTGAAATGGCATCTGTGTTTCTTTGGACCTTGTCAAGTGTTTTTTCTGCATCTATTGAGAGGATCATAGAGTTTTTATCCTCGACTCTGTTAATATAGTGTATTACATTTATTGATTTGCATATGTTGGGCCATCCCAGCATCTCAGAGATGAATCCAACTTGGTCATGGTGTATATAATCTTTGTGATGATTCGCTGCATTCTGTTAGCCAGTATCTTATTGAGGATTTTTGCATATATGTTCATTAGGGAGAGAGGCCTGTAGTTCTCTTTTTTTGTTTGTTTGGGTTTTTTTTGAGACAGGGTCCTGCTTTGTAGTTCAGGCTGGCTCTGAGCTCACTATGTAGCCCAGGCAAGCTTAGAACTCAGCAATCCTCCTGTCTCTGCCTCCCAAGTGCTGGGATTACAGGCATGAGCCACCACGCCTGGCACTGTGGTCTGTGGTATTGATTGCTGGTGGGCATGAGTCTCCATGCCCAACATTGTATGTGGTCTCTGGGGATTGAACTCAGGACCTTGCGAGGCAGGCGCAGGAACCACTGAGCTAATCCTCTGGCCCTGTAGTTCTTTTTTTTTATTGTAATTTTCTCTGGTTTGGAAGCAGGGTACTGTTTGCTTTTGGGAGTGACTTTAAGAGTACTGCTTATATTTCAGTTTCATTAAAGAGTTTGAGGAGTAGCAGCATTAGGTCTTCTCTAAACTTTTCATACAATTTAGCAGTGAATCCTTCAGAGCCTGGGCTTTTCTTTGTTGGTAGGCTTTTAATTCTTAAATTTCTTCTTCAGCTTCACTGGTTGATATTTGGTTTATTTAGAATTTTTATATATTCTTAGTTCAATTTTTAAAATTCATAATTATCTAGGAATCCATCCGTTTCCTCAGTATTTGTCATCTTGTTAGAATACAGGCTCTCAAAGTAAGTATTGATGATCTTTTAGATTTCTGCAGGATCTGTTGTGATTTCACCGTTTTTATTCCTAATTGCAGATTTGGGTCTTTCCTTTTTTTAATAGGTTGGCTAAGGGCTTACCAATTTTATTTAGTATTTCAAATAACCAACTCTTCAATTCATTGATTCTTTGTATTATTTTTTTAGTTTCCATTGCATTAATTTGTGCTCTGGTTTTTATAATTTCCTCTTTCGTATGAGCTGTGAGATTGTTCTTTTTCTAGAAGCTTGAGGTTCAACATTAGGTTATTTACGTAAACCTGCTATTTTCCTGATATGGTTATAAATTTCTCATGTGGGACTGCTTTCATTGTGTCCCATTAAGTTCCGGTGTGTTGTATTGTCATTACTGTTTAATTGTAAAAACTATGTAATTTTTTCTCTTATTTCATCTGTGACCCATTGGTTACTCAGGAGGTGTTATATAATTTCCATATATTTGTGACATTCTGTGGTTTCTTGTTTCCTTAGTTTTAAAAATATGTTTTAATTTAAGGAAGATTGAGTTAAGCATAGTTTCAACTCAGAATTAATAGTGGTAATTCTCTTTCCTTCTGGGGCAAAGCACTACCTGGCACACACACAACCTAAAGGAAGGGAGGTTGTTGCTTTTTTTTTTAATTGAATTCTTCATTGGTACAATTTATATACATCTCAAAATCACATATAACATTGGGAAATTTGTACCAGTATATGCCACAAGTTAATTCTCATTTTTACCCATATCCCTACCCACTCCCCCCTCCTCCCCCCTTATACATGCTCTTTTATTTTCTTTCTGTATCATATTTATTCCTTCCCCTCATCACA
>PVIC010040279.1:0-16740 GCA_004025085.1 Thryonomys swinderianus
CTCATCACATTCCCACACCAAGTTTCCTATAGAAATATTCCACTCTATAAAAGCTGTCCTACTTTCTAGAACTCATTTGCATCTACAGATGTTCATGCCAGAGAGAAGATCCTGAAATTGTCTATCTGTGATCTATTGATTTCACTTATTAGTATATCCTCCAGATGTCTCCATTTGCACCTAAATGGATCGATCTTGATATTGACCTTTTTTTTGAGACAGGATCTTGCTTTGTAGTTCAGGCTGGCCCTGAGCCCACTGTGTAGCTCAGGAAAGCCTTGAACTCAGCAATCCTCCTGTCTTTGCCTCCTGAGTGCTGGAATTACAGGTGTGAGCCACCATGCCCAGCAATGTGGTATGTTGTTATAGGGGATTAAACCAGGGACCTTGTGCTTGCTAGGCAGGCGCCAGAGCCACTGAGCTAAATTTCCAGCCCCATATTAACCTTTTAAGGTTCCAATTACTATGTCAATTCTTTTCCTGACCATACTTAGATTGATTTGAAAGTCTTCCCTATTACATAATTAATCTCTGATCATTATAAAATGGATCCATGGGAATCTGAAACGGAAATTTGAAGGAAAAAAATTACAAAATCATAGAATGGGAGGAAAACAGAAAATTAGCTTATTAATATCTTAGGAGTTAAGAATAATTTGCGTCTAGATCTTTCATCACAGGATACTGTTAATTACTTTTATTAAATTCAGATCTGTAATTAGAATACAAAGGGCCAGGCAATAAAAATTAGGTCTTTAATTCTGTCCTCAAGACTGTTTTTCCTAAAGTTCTAGGTCTGATTATTCTCTGGGTCTCAGCCACATATCACCAGTTTGCTCTTAGAAACTTGAAAGTGGAATATAAAACTGTGGTCTGGGTTCAAACTTCAAGTTTTTAAACTTTTTTTTTTTTTTTTTTGAGACAGGGTCTCACTTTGTAGTTCAGGGTGAACCTGAGCTCACTATGCAGCCCAGGCAAGCCTTGAACTCAGCAATCCTCCTGTCTCTGCCTCCCGAGTGCTGGGATTACAGGCAGGAGCCACCACACCTGGCCAATTTTTTAAACTTTTAATCCTACCATATTAACCTGCATTTTAGGAGTATATGTATATATAATATATATTATATATATTATATATACATACATATTAGGTTTCTTATATATATTAAGCAGCTTTTTCATCAAATCAACATATTTGATAGGATTTTAAAGCATTTTTCAATTTATTTCATCTTTTTAAATGAAAATAACATAGTTTACCTAAAAACCACACTCAAGCCTCATCTCAAAAAATTTGGTGAATGTTTAAATTTAAACACAGTAACAGGCACATTATCAAGAATGATAGGATAAGTGTGCTCAGAGGGAGAGTATTTCGAAGGAAATCAGTAGCAATGTGTCTTTTTCGGTAATAACTTGTCAAACATAAGTTTTGCCACTTACTTCTTTTATGACCTTTACCTCAAGTCTCCCCTCTGTAAAATCAGGATAATGTACCGAACTCATTGAGCTTATATAGAAATCACATAAACTAATATGCATAAGTGATTTAGAATGTTTTTTTTTCCCCTGATGATGAGCTCTGAATAAATGTGACTGTTTTGCTATTACTACTTTTGTTGGGTATTTTACTACATTTTACATTCTATCCAACACATCTAACATTTGCAATCAACATATTTTCACATCTTGAATTTGTTATTGTTTTTGATTAATTACCCTAGTCATTTGGGTCTAAAAATACAGCGTCTGCTTTCTTTCTGTTCCCTCCATGCAATTAGCCTCCCAGCAAGGTCGTTCTCTTTCCGCCGCATCTCACGCTCGTCTCCTTCCTCTGTATTTCTTTCTTGATGGATCCACCTTCCGCCCGGTTGACTTCAGCACCTTAAATACTGGTTGCCTGCATTGCAGCTCACTGTCCCCACCCCTGTGGTCTGCACAATAGGAGGGCATTAATCTTTCTGAATTATGTCACTTCCTCACCTATCTCCATTCTCCCAACAGGCTAAAAAAAAAATAATCCAGACATTTTTAGCTTGGTGTGCAAGTTCCTTTGTCTTTTGGTACCAACTTGAACTTCTAATGATGTCTCTGCCTGAGTCCTCTACTCCAGTGAAAAGTCCTGTGTCTGTCTCTGTTTTCTTGCATGTGATTTAGGAAACATTAACCAATACTAGAAGCATTTTAGTTTGAATCATATCTGAACCCATTCTTGAGAAGGAAAAGTTAGAGTCACTGGCACAGGTACAGGTTTAAAGAAAACAAGAGATTAGTAATTGTAGAGGAAATTCGAAATTATGGAAGTTTTGGACTTGTATCAGAAAGATACTAAATTTTCTAAAGAGACTCTTGGAAAATTACGTGTAGAGAGTTTTATGTTTGTATCCAAGAATCCATTTCCATCTTTACACTTTATATCTGGAATGGTACCATTCATAAATATGAAAGTTATCACTTTAAATGACTATGAGAAGCAAATTACAAAGCTTGGCATTTTGAGTAATATTACTATCCACTGGAGGGGAAAACTCTGCCTTCCTTCTGCCTATGAGTGCATACCACCTAAAAGTCCTCCTGTGTGGATATATCCTGAATAAATTCCTTCTCTCTTAGTCCCTCGAATTTATTCTGAGTCCTATTCACCATGCTGATGTTGTCTTTCTATAAGGCAGGCAGGTACCATGACGGTTTTGGTTAATAAAGTAACACCAGGTAAATTCCAGACAGTATTTTAATGGAAGCTTGTAGATTTTCATAGAGAAGTCTAGATTTCATGATTATTTTAAAAGTCAAATCAAGTTTCCTAATTTCTGTTATAAATGGCTTCTCTGCTGAGTTCCAACTATAATGCCAGCAACTGACCTCTGAAAGACCTTTAAATGTCACAGGGACTCAGGGTCCTCCAGTCAAAATCCTGGCAGGTTGCATTTTTTCTTTTTCCTGGACTAAAGTCAGTGTCCTTGGCACTGTGCAGCAGCTGGAGATCTATTATCATGCTGAGCTCCTCAGTGTCTCCAGAGAAGTAGATTAAACCCAGTATCTCTAGTGTAACCAACCTAATTGAGCAGAGAAAAGCCAGGCTTCAGGCCATACTACTTCACGTGCAGCTTTTCATGCATCGCCTTTAGGTTTTATGGCTGTGGAGATTAGAATTATGAACACAAATGTTGAGATATTGTAAGGAACTATTTCTGAACTTTTCTCATCACAGAGAATAAGACATATGCAGCGTGAATTTGTCTGGGGGGAGATGGGCATGGAAACAAGTCACTGCAGCACAGGACCATAAGTGTAAAATGAGAACTGCACCAAGAGCCACAAGAGAGAATGGAGTTAGAGAAGACTTCTCAGAGGTGACATTTAAGAAGGTGACCTTGAGCCAGTGCTCTCTTGATCTTCACATGGGTCTCAGTAAGTGAAGACTGAATACTGACAACTTTGGGACACTGTAGGATTTAGATTCATCTCCAGGAAAATTACAGGGCCATGAGAATTGGAGGGGAAAGGTGAAGGTTCAACATGTTTTTCACAGCACCCTGTATAATCATTTAAATGGATGTAATTGTTGAAGAAATAACCCTTGTGCAATAATATTAGGCATAGTATTAGGAAGTGCTTCTGCACTAAAAATTGCCTGTTGCCTAAAATGATTTTTCTAGGACCATTGGAAGACTTATAAAAGATTGCTTTTCTGAGGCTATAAACAATTTTATAAAAAAAATATGTAGAAAAATGTATTTATTAAAACTACAAAAATAACCATACTGTTGGCTGTCTGTATCTATAGATTTTGCATCCCTGGATTCAACCCACTACACAGAGAATATAATTTGAAAAAATTGCATCTGTACTGAACATGCACATACTTTTTATTGTCATTAATCCATAAACAACACAGCATGACAAATATTTCCATTGTGTTATATATTGCAAATAACCTAGAGGTAGTGGAAAGTACATGGGAGGATATATGTAGATTATGTACAAATATTATGTCATTTTATACAAGGGACTTGAGCATCAGAGCATCTCTGGGGGTCCTGAGACCAATACCTTTCAGAAATCAAGGATGATATATATACCTACTTACCTAATATGTATATTGATATGATATTTATATGGATTATATCATATAGTTACATATATGAATTTTACATAGACCTGCATATATTTGCATGTTTGATACATATTTGTTGTTATTTCAGAAGATTTAGGTCTTCTGTATTGAAAGCCTCACTGCTGTTTCTCCCTGTGCATCTCTCTTGCTTTGAATAGAAGAGAATCTCTATGTGCTTCATGACTGGTGGTTCACTGTTGCTTGGTGGAATTAATGGAGCAACTTCTGTGTTGTTTTCTAGGCTGTACATCATGGGGAAAATGGGAAAATTTGGCTAAGAGGCAGTTCTGAGGGCTTTGGTGTCAGACTGGAGGTCAGTGTGCCTTGAAAAGGCCAAACTCCTTAAAAGAGTCCAGAATATATCTATGCCTCTGGGTTTCTTCCTTTTTCTGCCTTCCCAATATACATTCATCTTCCTTACATACATCTGTGTGTAAGATGAATTAGAACTCAGGGTAGGTTTATTTTAATTTACTAATTCATTCAGGTTATGTTCATTATTTAAAATAAGGAATTAAGCCTGTGATGTGAACCCATCATGGCTTTTATTTTCCAGTAACAATTAGTTTTCTTTTACAACTGCTATCTAGCTTTTTGCTTATATCTTCTAGAGAAATGCAAATTAAAATTGCACTGAAATACTATCTTATCCCAGAAAGAATGGTTACCATAAAAAAATGTAATAAAAACAAATGCTAGTGAGTATATGGGGGAAAATGAACTCTTTTGCATTGTTAATGTGCTTATAAACTAGTATCATCACTAAGGTTTTTAAAAAATATTTTGATTAATTTTTATCTTTATTGGTACATTGTATATACACATCACGATCATACTCAATATTGGGAACTTGTACCAGTGTATGACACAATTTAATTATTATTTTTTCCTGTTTCCCTACCCACCCCACAACCCTAATACATAAGCTTTGTTTCCTTTTTTTTATTATCATCACATTTTTCCTTTACCCCTCATTACTCACACCTCCACATTTCCCTTTGACTCTTTTCTATTTCACAATATCCATCATAGATTCTAGAACTCATTAACATCTTCAGTTTCTCATGTCAGAGAACAGATAATGATATTTACACATCTCTGACCTATTTATTACCACTAAAGTTTATTGCAGAGGCTTTCTTCACTCTTCCAATGGGTTTCAGTTTTCATGAAGGAGCCTCAACAAGGTCCTGTCTTTGCTGTTCACCGTTGCTCTGTTTTCTGGAGCTCAGCCTTAATGCCCATAAGGACCTGTGCTGTACAGATCTAGATCCCTAAATGGCCAATGTGGCCCACTGCAGCCCAAAGTGGAGTTGCTGCTCCTCCTCCTTCTGCGAGGGTCCCAGAAGATCTGCTGGGCACACTGATGTATGAGGTTGGGGCAAAGTCTCTGGGCATCTGTGAATATCCCAGCTGGACTGCTGGCCTACTCGCTGCTCTGTGAGCTGGGACACAGTTGCCAGGTTTCCTCTCTATGCAATGATCCTGTGAGAACTGCTGGACCCATGTCTGTGTCAAGGTCGGGATGGAGTCTCTGGGCCTCTGCAAATGTCCCAGCTAAACTGCTGGCCCTACTACTGTGCTACAAATCAGGGTGTAATTGCTGGTCTCCTTCTTATGTGGTGGTCTTGCAAGAAGTCTGCATCCACCACAGGGGAGAGGTTGGGGGAGTCACCAGGCCTCTGCGAATTTTATTATACTTTTAGATTCATTCTCATAGCTTCATGCACTGCCTTCTCAGGGACAAACATCTTTGTCTCTTAGTCCTTTTCCAGAAATCTGAGTGGAAGCCTTCCTGTCACTATAACTTGCATTTTGCATGTATGTAAACCCAGTACCATATAGATGATACCAATGTCTGATGCCAGCTGGGGCAGTAGTCATGCCCTTTTGCATCATGGCTGCAGAGTACTTAGATGCCTAAGTGTGTTGAAATTAGTCCTGGGAAATCAGTTTCTCAGGTCATCCTTGTCTAACAGAGTACTTTGGGGCTTATCTTTTCAAAGCAAAGATTTTTACTTTTGCTGGTTGAGAGGTGGGGCCTTGCTGTTTTCTGATATGCCCTCAAGTCATTTTTCTGGTGTTTTGTTTCACAGTACTTGACTTCTTTTTAATGTGAATCTTTCCAGCAGCCGGTTCTGCTTTGCTCCATCTTGCAGGCATTTTATTTTTGGAAAAATTGAATATAACTTTTTTCTATTAATTTTCAGTATCAACTTGGCAATAAAGCTTCCAATAATATCCTTACAACAGCTCCCATGTTGGTCTGAATGGACATTTCCTCCACTGTATAAATTTGTCTATTACCCTTAACAACTCTCATAAAAGACTGCATCTGCCAGAGTATAACATACAGGGGTGGAGTCCAGTTGCCAATGGAATTTTTAAAATTGATTTGTACATTTTAAGTATACATTATGATCACATTCATTATTGGGAATTTGTACCTGTACATGATATATCTTGATTCTTATTTTTTCCCATTCCATGCTCTCTCTTTAGCCCCTCCACCCCGTATATGTGTAAGCTTTGTTTGACTTTTTCCTTTTTACCTTCGATTTTTTCTTTCCCTTCTTTGCTTTTTCCCTTTCTTCACTCCCCCAGTTCCCCTTTTCCTTTGAAGATTTTCTTCCTATTTCACAAGAGCTGTTGTACATTTTGGACCTCATTTATACTTTCCATTTTTCACACTTGTGATATGATACAGTATTTACACATCTGTGTCCTATTTATTTCACTTATGAGTATGGCCTCAATGTGCATCCATTTATCTATAAATATCTCTAATTTACCAATCTTTATAGCTCACTAATGGAGTATTACACACCAATGGAGTTTTTGTTCTCAACTGAAATCTCCTATCCCTATCTTTTCCATCTGCTTTTAAAAATCAGCAGTCTGATTTTCTGAGCTCCAACAAAAATCTCCCATAAAGTTCAGCTCACGGAATTCTTGGGATGCTTTCTAGTCTGCATCCCCAAGCCTTTTCAAATTCCTCCTATACAACAACTACAGAAGCTTCTAAAGCACAGGTAAAATCACAGACTTCGATTCTCTGATATCAAAATCTGTATTATTTTCCTTATCCTTATCACTGGGAAAAATTAATTATACTTACAACTTAAAGGAGGTAAGATTTATTTTAGCTTTACAGTTTGTAGAGTTTCAGTCCAAAGCTGGCTGGCTCAAAGGCAGAGCAACATAGTAGAGGAGCAAGATAGAGGGAAAGCTGCTCATGTTGGATAGGAAGGAGCGACAGAGAGGGAAGAAGGGGGGAGTGAGCAGCCTTCTTAATTTGGGCAAGACACACTTCCTGTGCCTCACATAAAACAATGAACTAGTGTACTCTCTAGCTCACAGGTATGATTGTTTCATAATTCTGACGTTTTACTGAGCATAAAAACTTCACCTAAGAAAAGCTGAGAGCTAGGTGCTAAGAAAAGACCGTTTTATCTATGTACCACAGAAAGAGAACAAAAGGACAATATGGAAAGAAATGGCCTATTTGTTCCTCGGTGAGTTAATGGTACTGTAAACTTATTTATATCTATCTAGAAATAAATACCTTCCTTGGCCAAAGAGCTAATGGATCTGAAGCGAGTCCTCACAATTATACACATGAAAAGCACTTTCTCTGTTCCTGAGGATATGGAGACTTACCCAGCATGGCATAGTGATGGAAGAATTATTAGTACTGAGAAGTCCATTAGGAGACCACATTTTCAATGTGCTTATAAAGCTCTTATTTAATCGCTCAGTTTAAGATGTTGCACTGAAAATAGTCAAATTAGGATCTCATCTCCTCTGTGTTTTTGGTTATAATGTGGCTTCTAATGGTTATCCCTTCCCTAAGGAAAGTCTGAGATATGGTCGTCACATACCTAATTTAGATCTTATAAAGATAGCAGGAAGTAGTTAAGAGCAAAAGCATAAGTTGAGGATATGATTGAGTAAAGAATACCAAATGTATTATAAAGTCTATGAATTCTTTATTGTTGGGGTTATAAATAATTTGGAAGCTTGTTTCTTGCCAAAGACCAAGAATTTAAGGAAGGAGACTATAATGAAACACATGCATTTTGCAAAGCCACTGTTCATAGTATCAGTATTCATAGAGTTTGTAGTGGCTGAGTGAAATAGGGACACCACAGCTGGAGAAAATTCCATGATGATCGATCTTGCACTTAGTCTAACTCTGAACAGCTGAAGTCAGACCAGTTTGGTGTTCTTGATAGTGATCATGAAATAGGGAAGAGAATGCTGGCTGGAATGACATGGATCACGTTTATCCATTCATTCCATTATGGTTTGGATTCCTTAAAGTCTTACATACTTGGAAAGTGATTGGATCATGGGGGTGTCATAGTGATCATCCACCGATGGGTTCATAGTTGACATGGTGTTAGGAAGTAAAGCCTGGTTGGATGAGGCAGATCACTGTGGGTGTGACATGGAAGGGTGTATCTTTCTCCCCAGCTCTTTCCTCTTCTGTATGCTTCCTGTCCGTATGATGTGAACAGCTTTTTTTTTTTTTTTTGCCCAGACCTCTCCACAATACCATTTCTGAATTTGAACTTGCCAACCATGGACTGCAACTCCTTAAACAATGAGCCAAAACAAACCCCTCCTTCTTTAAGTTGAGGGTGTCAGTATTTTATAGGGGATCTTGTGTGGGCTCTGGTTCTTTGGCTGTATCCTTTGGATTGCTAGGGCATGGATGGATCATTTATACTCCTCTACATTTAACTCTGTGGGTGGCTGATTTTGTAAATTTCTGTGTCCTGCATTAAATCTGATGCAGAGCATGTTCAGTCTTGTCCCAGCCCTGCAAGCTTTTGTAAGCACTGATACATGGTACATACAAGGCTGAATTTACTGACTGGAAAAGAAGGAGTTGTCATGTTTATTGACTGGAGTCAAGTAGTAATTTTGAAGTACTAGTGGGACATACAGATCATTGGTACTCAAGTTATTCATTCCTTCTGTTCTTTCTAGAGGGAATTACTAGAGTTGTTATCTGTAAAATAGGAAAGCTGGTGCCTACTTGTAACTTAAGGTACTTATGTATTCAATCTGGCCACAGCAGAAAGTTAATATTGGATACTTATTCCTGTTTCATGACCATTAATTCTAATGGTAACCACCCAGAGAAACTACTTGACACTCTCAATGAAGCAGCTTGACCAGCCAAACAAAATCCTCTGTATAAAAGGTCTTATGCCACCAGATGGTGTCATGGAAGAGAATGGAGGAGGCATAAAGTGTCAGTATAGCTTCTGGAGCCACAAGAATATTTTAGCTGTTTGATCTTGGGCAGAAACCAGATTTGTCCTCTTTTCAGATAGTCACTGTCAGTAGGGAAGTGGGTGAAAATAGCAGAAGCCAAGTGCATGGGGTCAAGCTTCACAGTATTGTCTGCCTCATTTCCCCACTTTCAGAAACAAAGAAGTTTAATCTTTTGTTCTTAAACTCTGAGGTTCACTATATTCTTCATGTTAGTAGTATCATTAATTTGTTATTAATGGAAAAATACAGTTTAAATCAGAATTTCCAATTAAAGAAACTGTACTGTAGATTAAATAATTTATGTTGAATCCCCTCAACTGATGATGGTAAGAAAGAGCATTTAAAAAATATCCCTTGAATAAATGAAATTCTTAAAAGATAATGAAAGCATGCTAAGTATATTATTCATAGACTTTTCTCAAGACATGTTTTAAAATTTTTCAAATGATATTAATGCTGAGACCTGAAGCTGACATGAAGTTAAGAGATGGTCAATGTAAAATGGAACATACTTGCATATCAGAATGTATTTATGTCATAATCAATACTTGTAAGTAGCATCGCAATATTTGCATTCAGCCAATTACTGTTTTTCTGTTTTTTTTTCTTTTTCTTTTTAAAAATTTTTTGTTTCCTCAGGCTCTGGGGTTTTAAGGGATGAACTTATTTTTCTGTAGGTACACCCATTCAGTCTCTGCTTTATGCCTATAAGTTGAACCAATGCTCTGCCTCTGTGTCTTCCTTTTCTCATCTATCATACACAATAAAGTGAGAGTGATTTTATATAGTACAGTTTGGATCACATCACTTCCTGGTAATGTAGCTCACCAGTGCCCATATAATAAGATCTAAAGCCCAATTGTCCAAATCAAAGATTCTCCTCTGTCCCAGGATAGTGGTGTGGTTGAAGTTCCTGGTAGACAGAGCCAGGCTACCTGAGTAAATGCAGGGAGGATCTTACAACAGTGGCTGCCATGCAGGAATGGCACAGAAAGATGCAGCTGGGGGGACTATCTGGCTCTGGGCTGTCTTCCAGTCTCACTTCTGTCTGTGGTCTGTCCCATCCAATCCATCACTGTCTATGTTAACACTCTTGGTGGTCTGTATTCATTATTTCATGTAATCCTCATGACAACTCATGGAGCTGGTTTCTTTTATTAACCTCTTTTATAGGGAGTCCTGAGGCTTGTTCAGAGATCACTGGAATTACTTAATGTTTTTAAAAGTAGTAAAACTCTTGGAGACATTGGCTTAGGCAGAGACTTTATGAACAAAACCTCTATAGTACAAGAACTAGCAGAAAGAATCAACAAATGTGATCTCATCCTACTAAAAACCTTCTGCCCAGCAAAAGAAGCCACTGGCACCGCTAAAAGACAACCAACAACATGTGAAAAAATCTTTACTAGCTGTTTGTCAGACAAAGGGCTACTATCTAGACTATATAAAGAACTTAAACAACTCAGCCCCCCCAAGTTTAAAGATCCATTTCAAAGATGGGCATCTGAAATGAACAGGCACTTCTCAGAGGCAGAAGTAAAAGCAGCCAAGAAGCATATGAAGGAATGTTCAACATCACTGGTTGTTCAAGAGATGCAGATGTAAACAACACTGAGATTTCATCTCACTCCACAAAGAATGGCTGCTATTGCAAGATCAACTAGCAATAAATGCTGGCGAGGCTGTGGGGAGAGAGGAACCCTTCTCCGCTGTTGGTGGGATTGTAAACTTGTACAACCATTGTGGAGATCAGTGTGGAGATTCCTCAGAAAACTAGGACTAGAGGTCCCATTTGACCTGCTATTCTCCTGCTAGGAATATACCAAAAGGAATTAAAAGAATCATATTGTAAAGTCATATGTACACTCTTGTTCATAGCAGCTCAGTTTGTGATAGCCCAATCTTGGAAATGACCCAGATGTCCATCAACTGGAGACTGGATAAAGAAGATGTGTGTTTTTAAAAAAATAAAATGGAGCACTACTCTGCCATAAAGAATGACAAGTTTCATTCATTTCTATGCAAATGGAGACACCTGGAGGGCACACTAATAAGTGAAATAAATAGATCCCAGCTATGTAAATACCCTATCTTTTCTCTGGTATGAGAACCTGTAGATATAAGTGAGTTTTAGAATGTATGATAGATTTTGTAAAATAGGAAATTTTCAAAGAGAATGTGATGGGGGAACATAATGAGGGGAAAGAATATGATTTGGAAAGAAAAAGAAATAGCATGTATATAAGGGGTGGGGGGTTGTGGGTGGGTAGCAATATGGGTAAAAATGAGAATTAACTCATGTCACATAGTGGTACAAATTCCCCAGTGTTGAGTGTGATTGTGAACTGTATATAAAATGTATCAATAAAGAATTCAATTAAAAACGTAGTAATAAATTGTGGCATAATTGGTTAGGATACAAGCAATGCTCCACATTTCTAATTTCCTGAGGTGATGCTAACAGGAAGAGTTAAGGTGGTCCAGTGAGTTTGGTGATTTGCCTATGTTCTCCCAGGTCATAAATTGGTGATGAAGGTAGGATGGCTTTCAGAACCTTTGGGGCTGTGGGGAGAAAAGAATCCTTCTTCACTTTGGTGGGAATGTAGACTAGTGCAACCACTGTGGAAATCAGTGTAGAGATCCTTCAAAAATTAGGATTAGAGGTCCCATTTGACCCTGCTATTCCCCTGCCAGGTATATACATGAAAGAATTAAAAGAATCATATCACAGTGATACATGTGCACCCATGTTTATAGAAGATCAATTTGTAATAGCTTTATCTTGGAAATAGCCCAAATGTCCATCAACAGGAGACTGGATAAAGAAGATGTAGCTTTAAAAAAATGGAGTATTACTCAGTCATAACAAATGATAAGTATGTGTCATTTATATCAAATCAATGTACCCTGAGGAAATACTCATAAGTGCAATAAATAAGACACAGATATGTAAATACCATATCATTATTCTAGCATGAGAAACTAAAGGTGAAAAGGAGGTCCAGAATGTATGATAGATATAATGAAATAGGAACAAAATAGTCAAAGGGAAAAGGTAAGGGGGAGTAGGGGAAAATACAAAAAGGAAAGAAAAAAATTGATAGTAAAAAAATGGAAACAAAGCTTTTGTATACAGAGGTTTTGGGAGATGGTAAGGTGGGCAGGGAAAAAGAAAAAAATGAGAATCAAGATATGTTGTGTATAGGTACAATTTTTTTTTTTTTTTGAGGCAGGGTCTCGCTTTGTAGTTCAGGCTGGCCCTGAGCTCACTATGGTGCCCAGGCAAGCCGCTGCGAACTCAGCAATCCTCCTGTCTCTGCCTCCCGAGTTCTGGGATGTCAGGCGTGAGCCACCACGTCCGGCATTGTGGTATGCGGTGTTGATTGTTGGTGGGCGTGTCTCCACGCCCAGCATTATATGTAGTTACCGGGGATTGAACTCAGGTGCCTGCGCTTGCGAGGCAGGCGCTGGAACCACTGAGCTAACCCTCCGGCCCTGTAGGTAGAAATTTTTAATGTTGCATATGATCATAATACTTATGTAAAATGTACCAATAAACTCATTGACTTTTTTTTCTTAAAAGAATCTGCATTTCTCTCCTTGTTGGGCTACAGGATGTTCTGTCCATGCACTTCCTGTTTCATGACCTGGCATCTTTGCAGACACTTCCTTCTCCCCCTCCATGGAAACCTTATTTATTCACATTACCTCATGAACACTTTTCCATTTTTAAAAATTTTTAAAAAATTTTTATCTTTATTGGTACATTGTATATACACATCATATCATAACACTCAATATTGAGAATTTGTACCAGTATAGAACACAATTTAGTTCTTATTTTTTCTGTTTCCTTACTCACCCCACAACCTCTCACCCCCTAAATACATAAGCATTGTTTCCTTTTATTATCATCACACTTTTTCTTTACCCTCACATTTCCACCACATTTCCCTTTTTATATTTTCTATTTCACAATAACCATCATAAAGAGTTCTAGAATATTTTTCCATTTTTCAAATTACAGTACACAAGTTGCTTCCTTCCTGGACCTCAATAGACACCAATTCTGGGATGCTGCTTTCTGTTCTTGGATACACATGAAATTGTCCTGTAATCTGCAGTTAGTCTCAGCCCCTCTCATACAGTGAGCTCTTTGAGGGCCAGATGTCTTACCTCTTGGGACGCCCCAGAGTGTTGACTGACACAGAGTAGAGGTTGAAAAAAATGTTCAGTGAATGAATGAACTGCTTGAGCACGTTCAAATCCTTTTCTGCCCATGGAAAAATTGGATACTTATTCAGATTTCCCTCTTTAGATGATTAATGCCTCTTTTTTCCTTGTCAGTCACTGGTCCATTTTTCCTTTCCCTCTTCTGATGGTCAGTGGAGAGGAGGAGTTCTAAAGGCCTGTTTTGGATAATATCAGATGCCTTCTCTTCCACTTGAGTATTTTCAAGGTCAGATCCTTAAATGTGTATTTTGGAGAAGGATAAAGGGTTCCATTTTTCTTTAGGGTCTTTGGAGATGGGGTGTGGAATACAAATGCAGTTTCTTATGCCATTGAAGAAAAAGTTTAAATGTTTACCTGTCTTCAACTTTCCATAATCCTTGAGAAAAGGACTATTGAGCTTGCAAAGAAGGTCTTGAGTTTGAGTGGAGGAAAAACTGGATTTTCAACCATAAGAACTGAATCATGTTAACAGATAACTTCTAGGGCCACTTAATTTCTTCACCTCTGCTTTCAGGATACTCAGCTGTGTCCTGTGGTGCTTCGTTTATGGAGATTTACTTAGTTTGGGGCTGACCCTTGCCTGGAAAACTGAGTTGAATTTTCCATGTGTCTCAAATTAAATCCTCTAAATCAAAGGAATAGTTTTCTTTCAACTGCAAGATTTATTATTTTCATTTTTTTTTTTTAAAAGATGGAGTAGTTGAAACAGGGACAAGGAACAATGACTATTATTTACTGTATTTGAAAGAGAAATTAGCTTGTGTTGAAGTTTTTATTGAAAGAAATTTATTCTTTTTGCAAGAAAACATTAGAGATTATGGTTTTGACATGATAAAGAATATTTTACTATGTTGAATATTTACAAAATTACCAGAAACTATGAATAAACATGAGCAAAGATGGAAGAATGGTTATCTTCTTGAATTCTTAGGGTGTGTTTACAGAAAGCTGATTATTCTAACAGCTTAATAGATCCTAATTCTTCTAATAATAAAAGGGTGCAGAGGAGTGACTTGAGACAAGTCTTAAGTAAGTAATCTGTTTTTATGATTTTTAAAAATAATTTTGTAGTGCTTCAAATAAAAAGAAAGCAATATAGTTTTCTAGTGCCACTACAATTTATTTTTCTGCATAAGGACAATGGTTGATTTCACAAAGCATACTGCAGAGGTTGGTAAAGCAGGACCACGTACAACTTGTATTGATGAGTCTCCACAGGCAATGTTATTAAAAATCTCTAATAGGGGCTGGAGGGTTAGCTCAGTGGTTTGGCGCCTGCCTCGCAAGCGCAAGGTCCTGAGTTTGATCCTGGTAATAACATACAATGCTGGGCGTGGAGACACACCCACCAGCAATCAGTACCACATACCACAGTGCCGGGCATGGTGGCTCATGCCTGTCACCCCAGCACTCGCGAGGCAGAGACAGGAGGATTGCTGAGTTCCAGGCTTGCCTGGGCTACACAGTGAGCTCAGAGCCAGCCTGAACTACAAAGCAAGACCCTGTCTAAAAAAAAAAAAAAAAACTCTAATAGGTATAGAAAAGACTAAATTTGGGGTGCCTATCCATCACCAAGCTCTCCATGGGCCCATTTTCAGCTAAGTGACTTAGGCCTAGATGAAGCCATTTTAGTCTAAAACATTGTCTGTGACCTATTTCCATCAATTTTTCTTTTATTTCTTTTAGGGGATTTGATAATTGTTTGTAACTGGGCAGACATAACTACCAAACATACACCTCTTGAGTATATGTTTGACAGTGAAATAGTATCTTACCAGCATTAGATAAGGCTGATTTTATTTCATTTTATGGCTGAAGCATATTGGCTCCTTGAATTTCCCCAAAACCTCAAATAGAAACAGTGAAGAATAGTTTCTAGTGGCAAATATATTCCCCATATGTCAAAAGCAGTGACCCAAAGGGTAGATTTTAACCCAGAACAATTCTCTTCTATCAAGAGTGGCCAATGTGTTTGCAGGAATATACTTTCCAAAAAAGTCTTTTAGATTTTCATGTCCTGAATTACTGTGGTTCTTTTGATGAACTCTCACATACCTCTCCCTATGATCAAACTCTTTTTTTCTGGGCTCTTATTTCCAAACAAATTTCCTTTAGGATGTTAGTTACAATAACCAGAATTTCTTATTCTTTAATAAGAAGTGTAGTAGCTGCTTGATGACTTTAAAACTACACAGTATTTGGTTTCCTACTCTAAACTTTTTGAGACAGGGATAATGCTTTCTTTACTTCTGATTTCCTCCTATTTCTGGAATTCTTCAGGCAAACAACCAATGCTGAATAAATGAAAAATAATCTCATTACATTATCGATGCTACCAGAAAAATAACTTTATGAAAGTTAACCCAAGAAGTGAAATATACATGTTATGAACTTGGAAATTTTATTGTGTCTGCAACATGAAGGTATCAATGGTGGAAAATGTGAGGAATGTTACATGAAATTCCTTGCCCCTTCTTCCTACCTCTTTTTCAAAGGCATGTCCCTTAAGTTCTTTGGTGAAGAAGAGAACAGCTACAGAAAGTTAATCAAAACTTGATTTATTCAACCCCAAACTTGCATACCAGTGTTGCTTGTAATAAACGGATGTGACTATCACTGGTTCAGATTTAGGGTGAGTCAAGATCATGTTCCTGGGACCAGGGATTTAGTTCACTGGTTCCAGTATCTGTCTGGCAAGTGCAAGCTCCTGAGTTCGATCCCTGGTACCACGTATCACAGTGCCACCATGGTGGCTCATGCCTGTAATCCCAGCACTCGGGAGGCAGAGGCAGGAGGATTGCTGAGTTTGAGGCTTGCCTGGGCTACAGAGTGAGCTCAGAGCCAGCCTGAACTACAAAGCGAGACCCTGTCTCAAAAAAACAAAACAAAAAAAAAGAGTTTTGGGTTTTTTTTTTTTTTTTTTTTTTTGCTTTTTTAGAGACAGGGTCTCGCTTTGTAGTTCATGCTGGCCCTGAGCTCACTATGGTGCCCAGGCAAACCGCCACGAACTCAGCAATCCTCCTGTCTCTGCCTCCCGAGTGCTGGGATTACAGGCGTGAGCCACCACGCCCAGCATTATATGTGGTAACCGGGGATCGAACTCA
>PVIC010040280.1:0-16742 GCA_004025085.1 Thryonomys swinderianus
AAAAAAAAAGAAATTACCATTCTACCCACTATTTTGAAAAGGTTGTAGACTCACAGGGGCACGGGCAGGAAAGGGAGGAAGAGCAGACAAGGCGGACTGCTCAAGCCCTACTCTACCAGTGAAGGCCGAGGAGCTTCGAGCGGCCCTTCAAGTACCCGCCAGCATTTCCGGGGAGCTGCCTCCTGCAGACTGAGAGGAAGCTGTACCTTCAACCAGAATGGGAGCCGGTGCTCCTCCCTCTCGAGCGGCGGCTTCCACTCGTGGGGCTGGACCTCTTCACAGCACTTTGACAGGACCGGCAGCTGTTTGGTCTTCTTGTAAAACTGAGGGGGAAGAAATACAGCTTGAGTTATATTCCAGAAACACTGCTGTCAGACTGGAGAGTGAATGGGAGGCCTCTCTCTCTTTCTCTCTCCCACACACCTACACGCTGCCTGCTGTGCATCTCTAGTTAAGATAACCTCTAATGAACTAATGAAGATTTCAGAATCATTCCGCATCTTCTGAACACCACTGCTCTGGATGGCAGAGTGCAGACAGGTGACACAGGAGGCAGACGATCAGTCCTCCGGGGCCTACACCTGTGCTCCACAGCTGCAGGCCGGAGCTCGCAAGCTCACTGTTTTTCTACTTGATGAGAAATCAAACTTAGAGCCAGGTGTAGCTCAAGGCACCAGGCCTTCCTGGCAGCCAAAGGTCCTGAGTTCAACTGCAAGATGTCCAATAGCTAAGTGCCTTTGCTATTTTCAGGGTCACAGGAAGTGAGACTGTGTATATTTCAATCATTCCACTGAATGACTTTTTACTTTCTTTTTCATTTTTGTCCATTATGAGATATATAAGTGAAGAAATCTTTAAGAAACGACAATTTATATCAATTTAGCAGCTGCTCCTCATTTGAAATAGTAATTTTCCCCTCTAACTCCACAAATTATTGTAATACTTGATTATGTTCAGAATTATATCACGGAAAATTTTCTGGAGCACAAAGCTGACTTAAGGAGGAAAGGAGAAATTTTTCTTCCTTAACTATCACACACACACACATACACACAACACACACACAGAAAAACCAACTTTTTTTTTTTTTTTAAACAGGGTCTCCCAATACAGGTCAGGTTGGCCTTGAACTCACTATGTAGCCCAGACTGGCCTCAAATCCATGGTGATCCGGGCTGGGGATTTAGCTCAGTGATTCCAGGCTGGCAAGCGTATGGTCCCCAGCTTAATCTCCAGTAGCCAAAAAAAAAAAAAACCAAAACCATGGTGATTTCTGTTCAGCCTGGGCTATAAAGCAAAACTTTGTCTTTAAAAACAAAATTAGGACCCAGAGATTTAGCTCAGTGGGTCTGGCGCCTGCCTACCAAGTGCAAGGTCCCCGGTTCGATCCCCAGTAACCACATACAACAACACCAAGTGTGGTGATTCATGCCCACCAGCAATCAGTACCACACACCTCAGTGCCAGGCATGGTGGCTCATGCCTGTGATCCCAGCACTCAGGAGGCAGAGGCAGGAAGACTGCTGAGTTCAAGGCCTGCCTGGGCTACATAGTGAACTCAGGGACAACCTGAACTACAACGTGAGATCCTGTCTCAAAAAAAAAAAGAAAAAAGTTAGAGAAGATGCTATGGCTAGAATATATGAAATCCCGTAAGGGTTGAGCAACTTCGTTTTTACCTGTAAGACAGAAAAAGTATGAGGATAACCTAGAAGAAAACTGGGTCAATGTCCTTGAAAAGAGGAACGTGCGTAGTGCACATGGAGGAGCAGTGAGCCTCAGACGTAAGAGCCCTCTCAGCCCTCACACCAAGAGGGAGGGAGGGAGGGAGGGAAGGCCAGCCATGGGCAGGGCTGGCCAGCTCCCACAGGCACTCACCTTGATGATGTTGTCTGGGGCTCTGTTCATGTTGAGGTTCTTGATCCTGACCGTTAGCTGGTGGGCAGTCTTGCAGGTCAGGAGGTACTTGCTGATCAGAGGCTTAGGAAACTCTGTCCCTTCGAAGTGCTTCAGCCCCAAAGCTAGCAAACTTAGAAGGAGCAATGGCATTAAATCTCAGCTCAGCCCCTTTTAGAAAACCTTCCCAAACTGGGAGTGGTGGTGCACTATGAACCCAGCACTGGGGATGCTGAGGCAGGAGGTTTACCACCGAGTTTGAGACCAGCCTAAATTATAAAGCAAGACCTTGTCTCAAAAAACAAAAATAAACTTGGGCTGGAGATTTAGCTCAGTGGCTCCAGTGCCTTCCGAGGAATCGTAAGGTCTAGCAGTCAGTACCACATTCCACAATGCCAGGCGCAGTGGCTCATGCTTGTAATCCCAAGACTTAGGAGACAGACAGAGACAGGAAGACTGCTGAGTTCGAGGCTTGCCTGGGCTACACAGTGAGCTCAGGGCTAGTCTGAACTACAAAGTGAGACTCTGTGTCAGATAGATTAGATAGATAGATAGATAGATAGATAGATAGATAGATAGATAGATAGATAGATAGGCAGGCAGATAATAAATAAGCAAGCAAATAAACTAAAATAAGAGACTAATTCTTTTTTATTTTGTTTTTTGGGAGTTTTTTTGTTTCAATTATCTATTTTTTGAAACAGCATCTTACTCCATATTCCAGGCTGGCCTTCAACTCACTATAGACTGCAGACTAACGTCAAACTCACAATGATCCTCCTGCCTCAGTGGGGGCCACCACGCCCAGGTACAGATTATAATCCACTTTCCACTTTTTCTATACCTAACTCTTGTTCTGCCAGGCATAATGGCCCACAACTGTAATCCCAACATGCTGGGAGGCTGAGGCAGGAGAATCACAATTTCAAGCCCAGACTGGGCAACTTAGCAACTCAGCAAGACCCTGTATCACAAACACACACAAAAATCTCTTAAAAAAGTAGATCAGTGTTAAAGTTCTGTATTCAATTTCTGGTACTACCAATAATAATAAAAATAATAATTCTTATACCCATTGTTAGTTCCTTAATAGACAATCAGGGCCAGCCTCAACTACAAAGTGAGACCCTGTCTCAAGAAAAAAAAAAAAAAAAAATTGCAAGTCAGGCCAGACAGGAAGGGCTGGGGGCAGAGCTCCAGGTACAGAGCACATGGCTCTGGTTCAATCACCAGCAATCAAACTGGGTCACTTCACAATTAAGTAGGGTAGAAAAAACAAGGTATGAACCATTAATAATCCCAGCACCTGAAATCCCAGCTACATGAGAGGCAAGAAGAGCACTCTGAGGACAGGAGATCAAGCCCTTTGAGCACCACAGTAAAATCCAGTCTCAAAAAACACACATGATGCCGGGCATGGTGGCTCACGCCTGTAATCCCAGCACTCGGGAGGCAGAGGCAGGGGGACTGCTGAGCTGGAGGCTTGCCCGGGCTCCACAGTGAGCTCAGGGCCAGCCTGAACTACAAAGCGAGACCCTGTCTCAAAAAAAAAAAAAAAACCATACATGATGTTGTGATGAGCTTTGAACTAACCATACAAAGCAAATTCAATACAAAAGAAAGAGTTATTTTGATAACACAACATACATCTGCACCATATTAAACCGTCAAAGACACACTGCCATTAATCCCCCAGAAAATACCACCCTCACTGCACATGTGCAGTGCCCATCATTTTTGATGCTGTCTAGAGCAGTTCTGGAACTCCTCCTTCATATCTTTAGATTGGTAAGGCTTATACAAAGAAAACTATCACTTTAATAAAAGACTTTTTACATTTTTTTTTCTTTCTGGTACCACGGATTCAACTCGGCCCTTATAGACTTTTTAGAAAGCCTTTGGAAGCAGCCAGGGATTTAGCTCAGCAACACCGCGCCTGCCTTGCAAGTGCAAGTCCTGAATTTGATCCCTGGTGCTGCAGGAAAAAAAAAGAAAGAAAGAAAGCCTAATGAAAGAGCAGGGTAGTGGCACATGCCTGTCATCACTGCACTTTGGGGCGGCTAGGCAGGGAGACTGCAAGTTTAAGCACCACACAGGCAATATTCCAAGATCTTGTCCCCAAAAATGAAAGGGGCTACAGATGCAGCCCCTGGGTTTGATTCCAGGAACACACAGGAAAAAAACAAAAAGAGTTTATATAATGTTTAATGAATAGTTTAATTATTTGGGTTCACCTATAAGATACTTTTTTTTTTTTGCAGTACCAGGAATTACACTCGGGGCCTTGTGCATCCAAGGCTAGCGCGGTACCACTACAAGACACTTAAAAGCTCTATGCACAGAGATCCCTGGCGAAGCCTACCTCAATAACTAAACAGAGGAGACAATGGCAAATAACACAAGTATCAGAGGGCTATTAGATACTGCGCTGCCAGAGCACAGAGGGACAACGGGAATCTCAACAATATGGGCAGCTGAGAAAGGAGGTTCCCAAATTTGAGCCCAGTTTGGAAAACTTAGCAACTTAGCTAGTCCCTGTCTAAAAAAATAGAGACAGTTCAGCAGTAGAGTACTTGCCCTGCACACAGAGACCCTGGGTTCAATCCCCAAAACCATCTGCAAAAAAACTGCTTTTATTAACATTGAAATTTTCTTCAGGAAAATGTTAATAAAAGCAAAACATGAAATCACTTAAACTGACATTATAAGAAATGAAAAGAGGGCCGGAGATTTAGCTCAGTGGTTCCGGCGCCTGCCTCACAAGCGCAAGGTCCTGAGTTCGATCCCAGTAACCACATAGAATGCTGGGCGTGGTGACTCACGCCCACCAGCAATCAATACCACATACCACAAGTGCCAGGCGTGGTGGCTCACGCCTGTCATCCCAGCACTCGGGAGGCAGAGACAGGAGGGTTGCTGAGTTCACGGCAGCTTGCCTGGGCTACATAGTGAGCTCAGGGCCAGCCTGAACTACAAAGTGAGACCCTGTCTCAAAAAAAAAAAAAAAAAAAGAAATGAAAAGAGAAAGCCTGCTATGTGTGTTGGTAGAATAGGTAACTTTTTTTTCTTATAGTATTACAAGATTGGTTTTATGGTGAATAAAAGACAAACCAATGATATTAAATATAAGATATTTCCAAATGTAGCTGACATCCCCCAAAACATCAGTATGGGCACTGCCAGAACAAGCACGGAACACAGGACATCTTTGTGTCCCTCCCTGTGCCCCAGACTCCTAGGAAAGGAGTGCATCTTCCTCGGACTGGTCTGTTCTTTTGACCTGCCACAGTGAACACTTACTTGTCCTCAGCTTTCGTGAAGATGAGCTTGTCCTGAGGGTTCTTTGCCTTCAGAGAACACACCGGAAGCAGCTCTGGATACATGAACACTTTGCTCGTGGCCAGGATCCAAGCCACTTGCTTTGGCAAACAGGAAAACTCAGGACCTATATGAAAAACATCGCTGCTAAGTTACATTCCTTTTTTTTTTTTTGAGACAGGGTCTCACCTTGTAGTTCAGGCTGGCCCTGAGCTCACTATGTAGCCCAGATAAGCCTCAAACTCAGCAATCCTCCTGTCTCTGCCTCCCAAGTGCTGGAATGACAGGCATGAACTACCATGGCCGGCACTGGGGTATATGGTATTGATTGTTGGTGGGCGTGAGTCACAATGCCCAGCACTGTATGGGGTTACCGTGATCGATCTCAGGACCTTGCACTTGCGATGTAGGCACCAGAACCGCTGAGCTAAATCTCCAGTCTGTAAGTGGCATTCTTAAAGCAAAGGGCTCACAGAAGCTTTCTGAATGTGTTTCTGTGTTTAGCTCAAGATGGCCTCACCTGACTTAATCCCTCCTTCGCATCCATTCTCCCCAGAAAAGGTTCCAGTTTCTCAACCTAACATATCCCTAAAGGCAGCTCCATTCAATCTCAACAGAAGTTAATTCTTTTATTCTTCCCCACGTGCAACACTTAACACACTGAAAAACAAACCTAAAGCACCCAGCAAGGTTTGGCACATAGTGTACACCCAAACATTTTTTGCCTTCTTCCCCCTTTAGGTCCTTGAAAGACAAGAGACCTCCAACAATGCTTTCTTTCTCCCAGGGTAAGATTCCAATTTTGTTCATCTCCTCACAAATCTGGTATTCCAAGATTTATTTTTATTTGATTCTTACTTTAAGTTCTCTCAGATTCCTCCTGAGGTTAGGCACACACACAGAAAGAAACAAACCATGAAGGGAATGAGATAATGTGGCTTCACTTATTTCTGTCTTCCCCACTAAGCCCCTCAGCGCTGGGTGCATCTGGCTTTCAACACACATGAACCACTCACTGGGTCCGCACGTCTCTCGCTGTGTTATTTTTATATGCCCAGAAGAAAAACACAAGACACTAGGTGTAAAAGTTATTACTATATTTTAGTGTTAAGTTTTCATTTCCTACTACCAATAAGAATTAGTCTGAAGATACGTGTCAATGTATAAAGAATGTAAATTTAAGACACAGGAATTTAAAATCATAGCCACATATGGGCCAGAGGGTTAGCTCAGTGGTTCCAGCACCTGCCTCGCAAGCACAAGGACCTGAGTTCGATCCCCAGTAACCACATAGAATGCTGGGTGTGGAGACACGCCCACCAACAATCAACACCGCATACCACAATGCCGGACGTGGTGGCCCACGCCTGTAACCCCAGCACTCGGGAGGCAGAGACAGGAGGATTGCTGAGTTTGCGGCGGCTTGCCTGGGCACCATAGTGAGCTCAGGGCCAGCCTGAACTACAAAGCGAGACCCTGTCTCAAAAAGCAAAAACAAAAAAAAATCATAGCCACATACAAACTAAAATCTAGAACAAACTACAATACAGGAAGTAAGTCAGAAGTAAGTATTTGGCTATACAAAGCACAGCAAATATTTTCTCTAAAAAACACTAAACTGCTGGAGTAGTGAGGCATGCTGCTAATCCTGGCTGCTTGGGAAGATCACAAATCCAAGGCCCGGCTTGGCAACTCAGGAGCTCATCTCAAAACAAAGTTTAAACACGGCTAGAGTTGAAGCTGGATGTGGTGGGACGTGCCTGTAACACCCCGTGCTCCAGGAGGCTGAGGCAAAAGGACTACAAGTTCAAACGAGCATAAGCAACACACTGAGACCCTAGCTCAAAGGAAGAAAGAGAACAGAAAAAGGAGCACCGCCTACCCTCCAGTCTGGGCAGGGGTCAGTCTTTCGACGGAGGGAGGAAAAGCCTACACCTGGCCTCACCTACTCACCGTGCAGTGGATGCTCAGCAATGGGTCTCACCTCCAGCCTCTGGGTCTCCTTCCTCAGCGCTAACGCTATTGTGCACGTCTAACCCACAGTACAAAGAGCAGCGGCCGTGGGCCGGGGCTGGGATGCAGCTCATTAGCACTGCACCTGCCAGCCAAGCACAAAGTCCTGAGTTTGATCCTCAGTTCCTTGAGGAGAAAAAAAAATGACAGAGGACAAAAGACAGACAAATGCTGTGTCCTGCATTTCTACGAAATAATCCATCTAAGACGCTTATCTTTCACTGCAACGAAATATCTGAGGTTGATGCCTGTGTCCCATACCATTCTTCCGCACAGGTTTTGGGGGGCTCCAGTCAACGCTGACATGTGTGCTGAAGTCCTCGATGAGCTGCATGGCTCCCATCAAGTTACAGGCTTGGAACAAGGTCTGAAACGTGGGGTCGTTCTGATGGTGAAGGGCAGTGGAGCTCTGAGCAAAGGTCCCCAGCTCCTTCTGGGAAAACAGAACACAAAAGAAATCTAAGAATCAGTTGCCCAAAGCCTCAGAATGAGAATCTGTCCCTCCTACTACAGAACGAAACAGACAAGGCTTAGTCTTTCGTCATTAACATTGTTCCATCAAGACTTTTCTCTTGAGTCCTCCAACAGTGCAGGGTTTGCAAAATGTTTGTTTGTTCTGCGTTTTTCTCCTCACCCTGAGGATTCCTCAGCCTTGTAGATAAGGTCCAGCCAGCTCCAAAGGGAAGATGAAGGTTCTCCAGAGTGAGAGCCACTATTTGCAAAGATTTCTCTGAGTAACATACAGAATGAAGTTTTCCTCAGGATCCTCTGACCCAGTAAAAGTGAAAACACTGCTGCCCGCGAAGGAAGCTACTACTCAAATTACAAAGAAATGGGCCTGTTATAGTCATGACCCATCCAGAAGTTCAAGGGAATTTGTAAAGGGTTTCGAATTTTAAGTTTAGCAGCCTTTCCAGCTGGGCATGGTAGTGCATGACTATAATCCCAGCACTCAGAAGGCTGAGGCAGGAGGATCACCACAAGTCTGTGGCCACTCTGGGCTACATAGTGAGTTCAAAGTCAGCTTGAAGTATATAGCAAGAACCTGTCTCTAGAAAAAAAGAAAAGGGGGGGCAAGGGAGAGGAGGGGAGGGGAAAGGAGAGAGGAGGGCAGGGGAGGGGAAGGGAGGGGAAGAAAAGAGAGTCAAATATACTATCATGGAAATCAATGGCTTGCTGTGTTAAAATATAAACATAGGAAGCCATAAAACAAAAGCATAACAACCAAAAACATAATAAGCATAAATTATGGTCAGTGAATAATGTGAGAAATAAGTTGCCAAGCTAATTTCATAGTCAACTCTTTATATTATTGATATTTGGAACCTTACAAGAAATATCTTGGTAGTACTGGCCTCTGAACTGAGGTTCGGGTTGGAAGAGGTGAGAAGGTGGATTTGTGTCAAGAGCTGCACATGCTGAGGAGGAAAAAAAAACATTGACATGTTACCATACTGCCATTTCGGAAACAGAGAAAGCTCTCCAAGATGTCTGCAAGCCTCTCACACTATTTTGCTATCTGGAGAAAGCTGGCATCAACTTTCAGGTATGTACCCTAAGCAAAAAGACAGACCACAGAATGTTTAACCTCCAACCTGAGCAACTAATTAATAAACTGCCTGGCAGCAAAGGCTATTAAGCTTCAGAAGAGCTTTCTGAGAATTTTGTATTCAGCATTTTGCACTTGGGAGGCAAGCACCAGGGGACTCAAATCTCCAATTCTGAATACTTCTGGCCTCAGGGTCAGGCCAGAAACGAATCTAGTACCAGCACCAGCAAGGGGGTCTCACCTGCTGCATCTGCTGCTGGAGTCGCTTCCTCTGCGCTGCATCTAGAATCAGAGTCTGGTGAACCTTCTCAGCCTGAGGCTTCAGCCGCTCCATGTCCTGCTGCTGTTTGGCTGAAGATTTCTTCATCTTCAGCTGCTCAAGTAGTTCCTTCACTGCCCGATGTTGTTCATTTAGCAAGTTGGCCAATGGTTCCTCAAACCTGCCTCCAACAGGGAGATAACTGCATTTGGACATTATCCGAGGTCCACAACATCTCCAATTCCTTCTAATGGTGCACTAAGCCCAGACAGTATTTGCTGATTATTCCCAAATCCCACTTCAGCCAAAAAAAACTCCTTTGTCAAGTAACTGTTAGCACAGGTGAAAAACAAACTGATTCCGGGGCTGGGATACAGCTAGTGGCACAGCACCTGCCTCACATGTGCAAGGCCCTGGGGATGATCCCCAGCACTTAGGAAGAAATAAAAATAAACAAATGAAATGATTCCAAATTATACCCCACCCTACTTTCCACAATTACTCTTCTAATAATACACAGTGGAGAGAAAATTAAACAAAATCTAGGTGAAAGGTGGTAACAGACCACCCAAGGAGCTGGTAAGAACACATCATGCTCCTGTCCACGGACATCCAGGCCACACTTCGCCTTCTGAGCGGCAACATGGAACCTTCCAGAGACGCAGCATCTGGTCTCTAATGTGCCTGTACTACCAGCCCCACTCGCTTCTCCTGTCTCCCTCTCCATTCAGGCTGCCCTGCTTTCCCTTCTCACAGGCAAGGCCCTTGGAGAGTGAAGCAGGAAGAAGATGGTGAACTGAGAAGCTGACTCAAATACTACCACTCTATCCTCCAGGGAGAGCCCTTTCAGCCTTCTGAATTCCTCAAGTTTCCTAACCTTAATTTCCCTCCACTGCTCAGAGTCCAACTACCTAGCACTCCCATGTTAGTTTTGTTGTTTTTGAGGCAGGTCCGCTATACCCCGAAACTGACCAGATGGCCCTTCAGCTTGTGTCCTCCCACCTCAGCTTCTTGGAATGCTCGGGTTACAGGTGTGCAGCCCCGTCCCTGACCCTATCACGTGGCTTCAGAAGGAGAAGCAGAAAAGAGACATGTTCACGACTACGCACATGCTGCTGACCTGCAGTCAAGAGAGAACACGCTGACGTAGCTACAAGTGCAGTTACCCCCCTCACGTGCTCGTGCAGGGCAGCAACAGGCAAACGGCTGGCTTCTTTGTTTTCTTATGTTTTGTTTTCATTGTTTTTCATCTGAGGTCAAACATCATATTTATTATAAATTACTGCCTCCGCCTGGCAAGCCAAGGTCCTGAGTTTGATCCCCAGAACCACAGAAAACCAAAACAAAACAAACAACAATCACATAGGAACTCTGACGTTACCTTCACCTCAGTTTACATCAAGGACAGAACCACTAACTCTCAGCGTGCTAGACAGCACGGGGAGTGCACACTCTATGCACAGCGACAGAACCCATGGTAGAACAGAAGTGAGATCAGGGCAAGTCTTTCCCCCAATTCTCCCTGTATGAGTCTGGGTCCAATCAGCAGACAGACTCGACACAGCAACCCCTATTTTACTTAATAGCCCAATGCATTAAGAGTAGTGATGTTGGCAACGTAGGTGAGCAAAGTGAATGTTTAATGTATTCTCTTAAAAGGCGAAAGTTCTCCATCACAGAAGGAAACAAAACCATATGACGAGATTGCTAAACTGTGATACCTTATTGTTAACCTCGTATAGTGCTTAATTTACAAACTAAACTTTATCACAGGTTTGTGTATATTTAAGAAAAACATAGAGAACATGGTGGTGCATACCTGTAACCCCAGTTACTCAGGAGGTTGAGCCAGGAAGATCCTAAATTCAAAGCCAGCCCTTGTTTTCATTTTTTTTAGACAAGGTGTTGCTATGCACTTCAAGCTGGTCTCAAACCCACTGGATCCTCCAGCCTCAGCTCATGAGCGCTGGGATTATAGGCATGCGCCACCTAACAGGTACTTTCAAGTACTTCTGTACTCCCCAAATTTGAAAAATCATACAGACTTGATTAAAACCAAAAGGTGTTTACAGATCAAATCCCACAATAATATAGCCCCAAGAGGAAAAGTTCCCTTGTGCTAAACCAGAACTTTATTCTATGACCTGAAGCCAGTGGGTTGAATCCTTAGTAATTCTGAGATTTCTGGGGTGGTTATTATGGTAATTTGGTGAAATAGGGTGTGATGTCTACAGCCACACCACCCTGAACACGCCCAATCTTGGCTGAAATTCAGTGTGAATTGTATTTCTGGTTTGTACACGCTGTTATTCTCAGGAAAGCGCATGGTTCCTGATGGATCCCAAGCTGCCTTCCTCAGTGGTGCTACCACGTTAAAACACAGGACTTGCAAGATGCACAGCAGGCTGCAGACTTAGTCCAGTGGTTCTAGGGTCTGCCTTCCAAGTGCAAGGTCCTGAGTTCAATCCCAAGTACCTCACAGGGAGTGGTGGCCTTAACCCATGACATCACCAACCGAATGTGAAAACGTATCTCTTTCCTAATAGGGAATGTGACCTTCCTTATTCTGATGCTTCCACTGCAAGGACCAGGTACACTGCAAGAGCAGGCACCAGGAAGATAAGCTCTGATCAGTATTTTTACAAAACGAAGAAATCTTCAAACTGGAAGCAATATCTGAAAAGTTTTATACTCATGACTGAATCCAACTCCATAAAAGCTGGCCCCTTAACTAGACACAGTGCCTTATACCAATAATCCCAGCACTAGAGAGGCTGAGACAGGAGGATCACCACAAGTCTGAGGCTACCCTGGTCTACCTAATGAGTTCAAGACCAGCCTGAACTACATAGTGCAACCCTGTCTCAAAAATGCAAAAAACAGCCAGGCGTGGTGGCTCACGCCTGTAATCCCAGCACTCGGGAGGCAGAGACAGGCGGATTGCTGAGTTCGAGGCTTGCCTGAGCTACATAGTGAGCTCAGAGCCAGCCTGAACTACAAAGCGAGACCCTGTCTCAAAAAGAAAAAAAAAAAAAATGCAAAAAACAAAAAATAAAAACCAAACAGCAGCAGCAGCAGCAGAGCCCTTTCACTGCTGAACACAGAAGGCTGGTCTTCTCTTCAGAGCCACGTTCCTCCTCCAGCTCTTCTGGGTAAGCTGAGACTCCGTCCCCATTTTCTCTTATTTTGCAATTAAAGCTCTGCTCATCTTTTCACACTTCTTAGCCTAATTTTAATTTTTATGTATAACCGTGTCAAAGGATCCAATGTCCCATTACACATCTAATAACTATATACTGCCACTCACAACAGATGACAAGAGATTGAGGTACAGATCCATGGTGGCACACACCTGTGATATCAGGAGCAGGAGGGTCAGAAGTTGGAGCCCAGCCTAGGCAACTTATCAATTTACCAAGACCCTGTCTCAAAATCAAAAATAAAAAGGGCTGGGAATGTAGGTTAGTATGAAGACCCATGACTCAGTCCCTAGTATAAAAAGAAAAAGGTAGGGAGGAGGAGAGGAGGGAGAGAGAAAGAGACAGAGGGAAACCAAATCCATCACAAAAAGAGAAGGGAAACTTAAAACCTCTACTTTCTGGAGGGTTTAAGAAGGGTGGGGGTTACCTCAGCAGTTCCGGCGCCCGCCGAGCAAGCACAAGGTCCCTGGTTAGATCCCTGGCAACCACATACAATACCAGGCGCAGCAACCCAGGGCCACTAGCAGTCAGTACCACACACCACAGTGCCAGGCGTGGTGGCTCACGCCTGTAATCCCAGCACTTGGCAGAGGCAGGAGGACTGCTGAGTTGGAAACTTGCCTGGGCTACACAGCGAGCTCAGGGCCAGCCTGAACTATGAGGCGAAACCCTGTGTCCAAAAAAAAAAAAAAGAAGTAACAGGCCTGATTTAGCTCAATGGTTCTGGTATCTGCCTCGAAAGCACAAGGTCTGAGTTCGATCCCTGGTACCGCATACCACAAAGCTGGGCATGGTGGCTCACGCCAATAATCCCAGCACTCGGGAGGCAGAGGCAGAGGCAGGAGGATTGCTGTGAGTTCCAGGCTAGCCTGGGCTACATAGTGAATTCGGGGCCAGCCAAAACAAGACCTGTCTCACAAAAAAGAAAAAGGAGAAGTACCAACTTCAGCCAGACATGGTGGCACAAGCCTGTGGGGCATGCCTATAATGACCCAGCACGCTAGGAGGCTGATGTAGGAGAATGGCAAGTGTAAGCCTAACAAGGGCAACTCAGCCACAGCTTGTCTCACAATAAAAAAATAAAAAGGGGCAGGGACATAGCTCAGTGAGAAGTACCAGGTGCAATCCTCAGTGCTGCAAAAAAAGGCTCCAACTCAGCATAAAAAGGTCAGTATACAAATTTTAGCTCCTTGGGCATTATTCCGGGTACTAGATAGTTTGCTCAATTAATACTTACGTGACTAGGAAACTTGTCAGTCATATCAACCAGATGTTGATGACAATAAGGAAAAGAAAGAGACATAACAGCTGTCATAAATTAGAGTCGTTTCTGTGGCTGGCCACATAGAGTCCTACAAACTTCTCCAGCACCACGCTCCTGGAGAAGCTGCGAGTGGATGCCAGCTTCTGTTTTTTCTCCCTTCCCAAACAGATACAGCTCAGTCTGTTGCTGCACTGCCCCTTACCAAGGAGACGTCTCGCTCACATCTGACTCCCCGCCGCATGCTGCACCCTTACATATCGAACGGGAATGAGTGGAAGGTGAGAAACTGTTCAACACGATGCCCAAAAACTTTTTCAGAAATACACATCCCCTACACCGAGTCTTAACAGCCACAGCCAGCGTACCGTAAGGCTTGTGGGGTGTTAAAATTAGGCCGAGACTCAGCCACGCGCTCCTCTTCCTCTGGACCATCATCTTCCATGTTCGAGAATCCCATCTCATCTTGAAACTGCAGGCAAAGAAAAAGAGGGTTTCCCGGGAATGGACCTCCAAAAGCCACTCCAGAAGCAACATGGGTAAATGAAAGCTACAGATTACAGGACCTCAATCACGCTGCCACCAGGCAGGGTTTAGCTCTGAGGACTCTCAGAAGCCCACATGTGGGACATCTGTTATTCCCCCTAAAAAGACCTCTCCACAAACGAACTTGTAATGGTGAGGACTGACCTGACAGCTCACAGCAAGCAATCTCTTAGAAATATCTTTCAAGAGGGCCAGGAACGTAGCTCTACGGCACCTCGCCTGCCTACCAAGTGCAAAGTCCTGAGTTCGATCCCTGGTACAGGAGAAAAGAAACACCTTCCAAGGGACAACGTTATGAGAAAGGAAGTCCTCGAGCTCAGAGAACTCTGAACCTGGTGTACAGTCTAAGGAGGCACCAAATGACAACAGGGGAGCAAAGGCGTGCGTGGCAGTCTCCCTAGCATACACCGTGCATGAATAATCAAGTTTCCCAGCTGACAAAATTTTCTTGCTACCGTATCCTCTCAGTGGTGGGCTAAGAGGGGAAAGGCCGAGGCAGACTCCCGTTTACAGAGGGAGAGGCCAGGCCACAGGACAGGGCGTACTAGAGAATCTATTTTTTCATCACATGATCTCACTCAACTATCACTACTCACTGTTTCAAACAGTTCTTCCATCAGCTCATTTACTTCCTTTTCTGTAAAAAACCAAAAAGCACATTGTTGGCAAAAATTATTTTCATTTTACAATAAGGGGAAACTTTACAGAGACAATGTATTCTGCTTCAAGCAAGGCATCTTCCAAATGCTCACAAATACCTTCACTGAAAACAAAAACTCTCACTGAAGGCCAACTATGCCTCAGCTGCGGCTCTGGGTGTTTGCAAAACATGAAATTAAAGAGTTAACACTTTGTGGAGCTTAAATTTTAGTAGGAACACACACAGAACACGTGAACTAAACAATGTTACAATTGGATAAGCTCAGTGGCTGGTCTGTCTCAACCTACACACACTGAATGGCTTCAAGACACAAGTCTCCCCAAGCCTGTCAGAGGCCGTGTCTTTACACCTGCGCTATCTTCCAGTGAGCGGGAAGTCAAAACGCCCACTTGTCAAATCTGTATATGATAAGAAACTGTTATATAAGTAACAGAAACCAGCTGAAGACCTAATTGATAACATTTAAAATGCTATGTTTTCTCAAACCTACTAGTTAGAACACATGAGTCCTATATTTTGGATTTTAAAAATCAGTTCTTGGGGCCAGAGATTGAGCTCAGTGGTTCCAGCGCCTGCCTAGCAAGCACAAGGTCCTAAGTTCGATCCCTGGTAACCATGTAAAAGAATGCCAGGCCTGGTGGCTCACGCCTGTCATCCCAGCACTCAGGAGATAGAGGCAGGAGGATTGCTGAGTTCGAGGCTTGCATGGGCTACATAGTGAGCTCAGGACCAGCCTGAACTACAAAAAAAAGACCCTGTCTCAAAAATAATAATAATAATAAAATAAAATAAACAAATAAAATGTCACAAAGCATGCATAAGAGGTTGCACAGAGGATACCAGCAATAGCAGCTATGGTGCAACCTTACCACAGAGGAAGAGGGAAGACATTAGTATGAGCGTCACTCAGTCCCAGGAGCTTGCCCCAGCGAAGCTTCTGCTAGCAGTCCTCCTGCCTGTACCTCCCAGAAGCTCGGATGACAGGCATGCGCCGCCATAATGACTGTCTATGTACCTTTATAATGGAACCCAACGGCCTTAGTCCATCAGGTGCAACAGTGTATGACAAGGGAAAGAAAAGAGGACGGGGGACAGCGGACAGCTCCTCATCAGAGGATGAGGACGTGTCAAGTGCACAGTCAGAGGCGGATGGAGGGTCTGCTAGAGTGGAAAGGCTTGTCTGAGGAGCAAAACACCTGGGAACCAGAGAAACACTTGGATTGCCCCAAGCTAATTTCTGAGTTATAAAAAGTCTAAGAAAATGAAGGGAAGTGAAAATAATTAAAACCAGGGAAAAGTCAGAAAGTAACAAGAGGAAATCTAATTTTGCCCAGCAGTGCTGATACCAAATTAAAAAGAAGAGCAAAGGGCTGGAGATTTAGCTCAGTGGTTCCGCACCTGTCTTGCAAGTGCAAGGTCCTGAGTTCGATCCCAGTAACTACATACAATGCTGGGCGTGGAGACTCACACCCACCAGCAATCAGAACCACACACCACAGTGCCGGATTATACCGGTAATCCCAGCGCTTGGGCGGCAGAGGCAGGAGGATTGCTGAGTTCGAGGCTGACCTGAGCTACATAGTGAGCTCAGGGCCAGCCTGAGGTACAAAGTGAGACCCTGTCTCAAAAAAAAAAAAAAAAAAAACTCAAGAGCCCAAAGAGCCCAATCATTTTAACACTGTCTATTTTTCCCACCACACTCACCCTCTCACACAACTTTACCGAACTATTCACCCTTTTCCCAACGCGTTTGCTGCTTTACAATTCAATGACTGTAGATGCCACTCGCTTCTACTTGTAATACCCGCTCTGTCTCCATTTGCTAAAAATTCCTTATTCCGGGGCCGGAGGGTTAGCTCAGTGGTTCCGGCGCCTGCCTCGCAAGCGCAAGGACCTGAGTTCGATCCCCGGTTACCACATATAATGCTGGGCGTGGTGGCTCACGCCTGTCATCCCAGCACTCGGGAGGCAGAGACAGGAGGATTGCTGAGTTCGCGGCGGCTTGCCTGGGCACCATAGTGAGCTCAGGGCCAGCCTGA
>PVIC010040281.1:0-16730 GCA_004025085.1 Thryonomys swinderianus
TCCTGGGGCGGGACGAGCACCCCTGACCTCACGCAAGGAACGTGCTTCCCCTCTAGATGTCACTGAAGGCGGCTGGCGCTGCTCCTCCTCGACCGTCTCCGTTGCCTTCACTGCGAAGCTCCGCAGTCTCCGCTGCCTGCCTTCCACATCAGGCTCCTCACTGCAGGGAGCCGTTTGGGTCCCTCTCACTTCTTCACCCGTCCATATTTTTAAGAAAATTACAGCATAGTGATGCCACTGAACAGCCCCACTGGCTGAAATACATTCCAAGACTTTAAGGGATCACAGGAGTGCATACAGTAAAATAACCCACATCACCAAGACCCTCAGAGGAGCCTGAAGATACACGAGAGACTAAGGGGAAAAGAAGTTGCCGGACACTTGTGCCATTAGCAATGATTCAACCATGTCACAGGGAGTCTAAAGCCATTAGCATCGTGTGAGAAGGACAGCAACATGCCACCCACAGCAAGCTCCACCTTTTTATTTACAAGTGAAATCAAGCCCTGGCTTCTAACTCTGCAGACTAATCAGTAACTCAGGCACCTGTGAAATTTCAGGTCACTCCTTGATTGTACGTAAAATTCATCCAATTACTCAGGCTGTCTAGGTTTAGGGAGAGGTATTAAAATGAAAACATCTTTGAGATGATTTTTCAAGAGCAAGTGTTCACTGTTAAGAAAAAAAAAAAGGAGAAAATTCTGCTTATTTGGCTACACTAACTAACACAGAAAGTATTGCTTCAAATTGGGAAAATGGGAACCACTAGGCCAGAGTCTTCTCTGGAAGAAAGTACTTACAAAGTGCCGTATCCCTTTGCCTGAGATATCAGAAATCCCAGTGGTGGAGGGGTGATTCAGACCACTATCGACCATGTCTAATGATGATCAGAAGTGACGATTTCGGGCCGGAGGGTTAGCTCAGTGGTTCCAGCGCCTGCTTTGCAAGCGTGAGGTCCCGAGTTTGATCCCGGTAACCACATACAATGCTGGGCGTGGTGACTCACGCCCACCAGCAATCAGTACCACATACCACAGTGCAGGGCATGGTGGCTCACGCCTGTAATCCGAGCATTTGGGAGGCAGAGACAGGAGGATTGCTGAGTTCCAGGCTTGCCTGGGCTACCTAGTGAGCTGAGGGCCAGCCTGAACTACAAAGCGAGACTCTGTCTCAAAAAAAAAAAAACAAAAAGAAGTGATGATTTCTTTAGTCTTTCACGTGACTTTCATAAACAAACAAGGAAGTGTGGGCTACTGCTTCTTTTTCTTGGTCTGCGTCTCTGGCTGGTTAAATGAAGTATTCTACTGTGTGCGTGTGCGTGTCCAGAGGTAAAGGTAAAATGAAGCCACTGAGGAAACCCAAGTTATCTCAGTGTCGCATGAAGGTCTCTGAGGCCGGCAGCACTGGGGCCTGACATAAACTCAGGCTCAGCCTGTTCTCTTTTGCCCCTGCCAATGTACATGCTGCTTCTGTGTGAAGACTCCTTGGGAAGATGCCAATAATCTCTATTTTATGTCCTAATTACACAATCACTTCTGTCTTTGACAAGCTGAAGAAAACAAAAGTTTAGAGGGGAGAATCTTTAACCACAATGTACCTAAGAAAAATCCAAAGCAGGAAAAAAAAAAAAAAAAGGCCTTAGTCAGACTTGCAAATATAGCAGAAAACTTTCACAAGTCAGCAGCATTTCTTCAAATGAAGAGTCCACTCTCATGGTAGGCTATAAGATTTCAAAACAGTAAAAATCATTACTTTCCTATTTAGATTGCCAAGCACCTCCAGGATTAAAACAATAATGATGTCCAGGTTTGTTTAGAGAAAGGCTAGGACTTTTCCAAAAAGGGATTAAGTAGGATTAAACAACAATAACAACAAACACCAAAACATGTTCTGGTTTGAAGAGGAGAAAAATTGTGGACCATTAAAATATAACTTCCAAAGACTCAAGGTCCAGATTTTTAAAGTTTTCTTTAGACTTAAAACTACTTCAACCCTGGGACCTATCAGTAATTTTCTTTAAGCAAAAGAAATTCCCAAGTTTAACCTAAACATATCTACTACTTGTATATAAAACGATAATAAGCACACCGACTGGAAATTCGTTACCTGCCCTGCTCAATAGGAACATCTCTCCTATCAACACCTCTGTCGTCTTCCAAGACTGTCGTGACCACCCCAGCGCAGCCTACCCACACTGGTTCCCCATCTGGCCTTTTCAGGGACTTTAGTTCTTTTAGATTCTCCTCGGCCAATCAGGGGTCCTCTGCCATGTTTCAATCAACTCAGCCCAAGTTTTATTGTTTAATACTATTTCAGTGAACTCCAAGTCATCCACCACAGTCTTTCACTGTATTTTAGTGGTGCTAACCCGGGTACTTTATTAGCTCCGACAGCGAGGCACCTCCCTTGCACTGGCATTTGACGTGATGTTTAAAGCTAGTCTGAATGTCTTAGTTACTTTTCTCATTGACGAGATGAAACACCTGTGAGCTAAGGAAGGAAAGGTTCTTTGCTCACAGTTTGTAGCGTTTTCAGTCCATAACTGGCTAGTTCCAAGGCAGGGCGGCACATGCAGACGGGCGCCACAAAGGGGCAACAGTTCGTGGCGGGCAGACGGTAGCAAAGCAACAAGCCTCAGACGACCCCGGCTCGTTCTACCCCTGTATCGTACCCCGTGTACAACACAGGCAGCGCCCACATACTCAGTCCGCGTGCTTTGAGCCCGGCACTGCACCTCGAATCCGTCCTAGCTTGACATACTTGAGATCCAGCCCCCTCGGAACAAGCCCCATCTATGACCTTTTGAGGACTTGAGGGGACATCTAGACACAAGCCATACCACCAAACTTAAGAAAATGCGACCTTTCTAATACCTCATTTTACTGCAGAAAAAATTAAAGCTGCATACACAAATACATACAATAAAATGACACATGATGGAAACTGGGACAAAGACAAAAGAAGGAAATTAAGATGGAGCTACGAAGGGAGTTCAGAATGCTAAGCTTGTGCACGCGACCCTTATATAATTCTGCGGGTGAACTGTGCTAACCTCCAGGCACATTTGCATTTGTAAATAAAGTTTTATGGAAACACAGTCACGTCCATTCATTCCCATATTTTTTATGGCACTTTCATGCTTCTATGGCAGTTGAGTAGCTGCTACAGAGATCATAGGGCCTACAAAGCCTAAAATATTTACCATGTGGCCCTTCACAGAAAATAAAAATGTATAAATGCCAGCTTATGTGATTCTCTGCCCAGATAAGTGTACACCATGTATAGCTCTGAAGCAGAACTTTCTACAACGAAGAGCACACCGTGTCATCTAATGGAAAACATCTTCAGTATCATTTTTTTATAGCAATAGTTTTCATACGGCCTCTGGTATGATGCTATCGTAACACAAGCAGGTACAACAAATCAGTGCAAGGCTGAAACAGGGCCAATTCACACCTGGCCTGGCTTAATTCAGGGACTTTACCTACAGTTGGCAAATGCCAACCAGCATGCGCGGCTCCTTGCTACTCTCTCTCCTCAGCCCTGCAGACATGGTAGGTGGGTTCAGGAGCTCTCCGCTGCTGAGCCCTTAAGTGCCCTCAAAAGTCTCCCAGTCCTCTGGCAGCGTCAACCCATCATTAGCACTTGGCATGCAAGACAAAACCAATATGGCATCTCTGCTCTCGGCAGTTTTCCCTGAGCGCTCTGCTGAGTGGGGTGATGAGGCTGCCTGACGCATTCTGCTTCAGCAGTGCGCAGGGCTGTCCCTCCAGGGGTGGGTCGTGTGGAAGGACCAGACTGCCACCTGCATGGGACAACAGAGCCTGGCAGGGCGCCCGCCTGAAGAGAAACCCCCCTAGGGAGCTCCTGTCTCTTGGGAGCTGACAGATTGCTGCTCAGACTGACAGGGAGTCAGAGCCCCAGGGTATCACAGCATGTGGGTGGAAGCGTCCAAGCCCAACAGCTTTTCCATTTGGTCAAAGAAACGAACTTGAAAACACCATCATCTCAACCAACCAATCTTGTCACATATATGTCTTTAAAGAACTCTCCAAGGGACGAGGGATAGACACAAACAAACTGGAAAAGAAACTGCAGTTCAGTTAAATGTTGGAATAAGAGACAAAATTACAAACTGTGGATTTAGAAGAATATACTTCTTCTTGTGCTTGTTCTTTCCTTATGGCTAAAAATCCATGCCATGAATTGGTTATACTTCTAGTGAAACAAAGATTTAGGTTATCTAAAGATGTCTTTAATAGGCCAATTGATTAGAACTATTCTTATTTTATCATGCTGAAAATTGCTACCTAACCAATACTCAATTTCTTTTTTTTTTTTTTTTTTTTTGCTTTTGAGACAGGGTCTCACTTTGTAGTTCAGGCTGGCCCTGAGCTCACTATGGTGCCCAGGCAAGCTGCCGCGAACTCAGCAATCCTCCTGTCTCTGCCTCCCGAGTGCTGGGATTACAGGCGTGAGCCACCACGCCCAGCATTGTGGTATGCGGTGTTGATTGTTGATGGGCGTGTCTCCATGCCCAGCATTATACGTGGTTACCGGGGATCGAACCCAGGACCTTGCGCTTGCGAGGCAGGCGCCGGAACCACTGAGCTAACCCTCCGGCCCTCTATACTCAGTTTCTATCCATGCTATCAAAGGAAAAAGACCAAACGTGATATGTTATCACACAATGTATCCAAAGGTCTTTCCACGTGGTGATTGAAAACTGAGAACTAGTCATTAAAACACCTGTGCCTGAAACTCCCCCTTTATGGTACGTGGCTGTCTTCCAGAACATCAATTACACATAAACGAAACATAAGCATATTTGATTGCACAGCTAATATGGTCAACAAACATGACAGATCAATGGAAGAAAATGTACTTCCTCATTTTTTCTTGTTTTTTGGTAGTGGGGATAGAACTCAGGACCTTGTAGCTGCAAGGTACAGTGCCACTGAGCTAAATGCCTGGCCTTACTTCATCTTTTTTAAAAAAGGCCAAATACTACCAAATTGTGTCATTTATTCATCTAGGAAAAATGTTTAAAGTTCACTTCCTAAGTTCATTTCACTACCTAAGGTCTTACGGAGATGTGGAAAATTTGGACTCTGTATGGTTGTAAAAAAAAGAAACGGTACAAATTCCCCAATGTTATGTATGACTGTGAGATGTATATAAAATGTACCAATAAAGAATTCAATTTAAAAAAGAAAAAGAAACAGGGCCTGGGATTTAGCTCAAGTGGTACCACACCTACCTTGGAAGCACAAGGGCCTGAGTTTGATCCCCGGTGTCACCAAAAAAAAAAAAAAAAAAAAAGAAACAGAACTATCTGAAGGTGTCCACAGAACTTAGCCAGATCACAGAGTGATAGGAACTAGGTACACCTT
Organism: Thryonomys swinderianus; assembly: GCA_004025085.1. Classification (NCBI taxonomy): domain Eukaryota; kingdom Metazoa; phylum Chordata; class Mammalia; order Rodentia; family Thryonomyidae; genus Thryonomys; species Thryonomys swinderianus. Next base: position 5,394 of record PVIC010040281.1, read on the forward strand.
TCCAGAGCCGAGGACGGGGAGACACAGTGACTTTTGGACGTGTGCACAGATCGTCAGTGTGAAAATCCTGTGGGCAGCACAAGCCAGTCCTTGTCTGCCCTGAGCAGATCCTCATGGCTCCAAGTTATTATGAAACCTAACACGTCTTTTGTTGCCCACTGAGCCCCAGCTGGAGGTAAAAACTAAATAAACGTTGGATGGTGTTGCCTAAAATCTTTTACAATCATTTGGACTTCTAGATTCCGCGTTTCCAAGAGACTGCGGCCTCACACGGTCAGCAGGCAGCATCCTTCCCGCAGCCTCCGAGGCAGGTATAACTTGGCTGACTTTTATAAAACACATAGGAAGGGTCCTACTTACTTATCGCATACAAGGTGAGGATTATTCCGGCCAGGCAAAATCCTTCAAAGAACCTGAGTGTGCTGAACATTGTCACGTTCACGGAGAGCGCCACGGTCAGTCCGAAGATGAGAATGAAGATGACGGAAAACAGCAGCACGGGCCGGCGGCCAAACCTGCGGAGGGAGAAGGGAAAGCTGGGAATCGCCGTTAGGCGAGACGGCAATGGTGCAGGCTGACACCCAGTGTGTAGCAGGCACTCCGTGTATGTTGAATACATATGAATGAAGTCTTCATACTACCGAGACCCGCATCCCTGGATCGTGGACTGTTTGCCGGGGCTAAGGGAGCAGAGATCAAATAGTAACCGGTAAGAGAATTGAGACAGGAACACAATTCCTGTTGCTGAGTCCGTTTCTGTATGTCAGCCAGGGCGACTCAAAGCAAGAGGGACAGTATCAGTCCAAACACAAAGCTAGATGTGCGAAGCACAAAATGTCGTGAGAAACCGCTGAGCTTTGGAACTAGCTGGAAAGTCGGAAAGGACACGAAGCGAAGAAGCTCTGCGTCCACCCGCTCTCTGGGCTGCTCACTGAGACAGGTGCCTGAACCCACAGGCGGCCCGAAGAACCGAAGCCCGGAACGCTCCAGCACATGCTGGGCAGCGACTCGGAAGAGGTCCCATGCAGGGTCAAGGTACCTAATCTGAACGTTAAATAACCGGCGTGGGGCGCCAGCGTGCTCAGGGTGAAGCCCCCCGGGGGGACAGCAGCCATGCCAAACTCACGGGTCACCCTTTAGGCCACGCGAGGCCCGCGGACCGGCGGGGGACGATGTGCTTCTGAGGTGCTGTCAGGACAGCGGGGCCCGGAGGAAGGGGAGCCACCCTTGCTCTCCGCCCCTCACGCTAACCTCTTTCTTCACCAAGTCATCCAAGATAAAACTGTGGGAGTAACTCAGCCAGCTGACGTACATGGGGGAGGGGACTCGGGGGTAGCTAGCCTCAGGGCAGAGTGATGCTGTTTGCCAGGACAAAAACCAAACGGAAACACGGCGGCCCCGGGGAGATCCAAGTTTAGTTCCTGGGACATCACACAGGGCAGCCGGATGGCTTCGTGGGAGGACTGACGCCAGCGGCGGATCCCCGATGAGGCAAGTTACGGATGCGCGAGGTGGGTCTGTGGCCGCCCAGGGCCGGAATGAGAATGGACAGCACCGTCCAGCGTCGTTTCGAAGGGACGGAAGTTCTGCTGACACTCGTGGAATTGTGCGCTGCAAACGGGGGGGGGGGGGTTTATGGTAGAGGAATTCTCTCTCAAAATCTCTCCCTCTCTCTCTCTTTTCTTTGTAAGAGAGTGATCCTCAATGAGGCATAGCCTTATGCTTCAAGGAGATGGATGCAATTTTAGGAAACTGTGGGAGCAGAAGTCACAGGCAGCATCTTCTTCAGGACTCTCTCAACTTCTACTATCTCCATTAGTCTTGCTGGTTTTGGAAAAGGAGACTAAGGCTATCAGCTCAGTCATGAAGCCCTCACCAGGTCATGAAGCCCTCACCAGGGGAGACATTAGCAGATGACCTTGCCCGTATCCACCTCATGTACAGATACGAATTTATGTGACTTAGTTTCCTCTAAAATGATATCCATTTTTATTGACCTTTACCTACCTCATCTGTATAAGGGGGCTATGTGTCCGACTTTGCAGGTTTATTGAGGCCATTCATGAAAGGCCATGATGGAAATGTTGGAGATCTCTTCCTTCCAGAATTTCTACAACCCTGATGTCTACCACACGGGGCTCACCCTGTTCTGATAACTTTTAGAAAAGATGGTTTAATCTTACGCAAGCCATTCTAAGTTCCCTCTTCCAAATGGTTTCTGAAAGCAGTAAGTAAACCATATTATCAGGGACTGAAACACAGCCACTGAAGCCGAGTGCCCTTGTTTGAAAAGCCAGCTTGAGCCCCTTCTGAAAGAGGTGGTCATAGGAAGGCTCAGGCTTGTTCCCAGGGGCCTCAGGTTCCTTTTCCCAAGAGCCAGTTCGCGTCTCCTGGCAGGACTGCTGCGGCACACGTGTGCAGGGGAGCTAGTGAGCGCTCGCTCAAGTGCAGCCTTGTGGGTTCGTACTGATAGCTCTGCACAGTGCTGTCCCCTGAGGGTGACGAGATCCTGCCCCTCTGTCTGCAAAGCGAAGCCTTCTCGCTCAGCAGCGTAACGGCTCAGAAGACGCCCTGGTCCTAGTCCTCAAAGCGGACTCTGCAGGTGGGATGCAGGCCGACAGCCTGGAGATGAAGTGTCTCGCAGGTGGGCTCCTCCTAATTACAAGGAGACCCCTTGGCTGAGGGAGGCTGGGGAACTGAGGACCCCAAGGCGGAGGGACGGGCCACGAGCCCCAGAACCCAGCACAGTTCAGCGGCAGGGGAAAGAGAGGACAGGGGTGCTGCCTGGGACACCCCGGCTTCTGCCCGGGGAGACCCACTGGCCCTGCGATGCACAGGACTGTAAGATGTTTGATTTGTGTTGTTGAAGCCACGGAGCCTCCAGTAATCTGTGGCGGCAGCCACCCGGGGCCGATGTGGGGTCCCAACAGGAAACAGCCACTCGAAGCCACTGGAGGTTTCAATCCAGGGATTATGTGCACAGAGTGGTGAAGCCAGAAGGAAACCCTCCAGGGACAATGTCCCCCTGCAACTCTGAGCAGCAAGGAGTTGGCGAGAGACTGGCCCACAGAGGGGCGCCGCTGGAGGGGTCCTTGTTAGGCTGCCCTTGCCCCGAAGAGCTCCCTCTCGTCTTCCCTAAGGACCTGCAGCTGGGGTCCCCCAGGGGCTCTTTGGGGCCGCCCACCGCTGTCGTTACTGAAGGGCACATGCTGTGAAGGGGCAGCCGAGGGAGGGCACAGGAGCATGTGGGGTGTGTGCCACGTCTGCCTGCCTGCCACCTGACGCAACCTCATGGGTTTCCCCAAAGCCCCAGTTGGAAACAGCTTTCAAGAGAGAACAGTGCACTGCTAAAGCGTCCACGCATAATGACCGTGGCCTCCGAAAGCTTATCCCATGGTTCACTCCCCCACCGCAGCATGGAAACCAGCTCCCAGCCATGAACTCCGGAGTTTCCCTCCTTTTAAGCAAGGAGTAAAATGTCAAAGAAATAAAATCCCCAAAACAGAAAAAACGGGGGGAAAAACCCCTCCACAAACGGAGATGGAAAACACCAAAGTTCCAAACAGAAAGAGCCACTCAGACCGCCCAAACACTCACTAGCGCAGCTGCTGGCTGCCTGGACCGGCTCAGGGGCCTGTTCCCGGGGCTCCGGGAGAAGCGGGCGTGGCCAAGTGCGGCGTGACACTCCGGGGACTCCCCGAGCGGGACCCAGCCTTCCTCCCGGCCCTGGAGTGCCTCAGGGAGGCCCCTGATGCGAAGGGTCACCACAAAACAGCCCTGAAGGAACTTACACTCCACGGACTGGTTCACCAATCAAAGCCCAAGCACACTAATTTAATACCACTTATTGAATAAGGACAGTAAAAACTCCATCGTCTGCATTTTTCAGGATAATGGTGACAGAGGTTATACGAGTACTTATACTTAATCTATTTCAATGCAGATTTCTGGGAAATAGTATCTTTTAGATTAAGATAGTGTATGCTAAAAACTTCTGAACTCAAACCTCAGGTTAAATAAAATTCTACCTTTTACCCTCAAAAAACAGAAACAAAACAAAAAGCGAAAGGGGCCCCGTTGTAGTCTCCAGAGGGGGCTGATGGCATTTCTGTGACTGTCCACAGGGCCTGTGTCCCTAGGAAACATTTACAAATGGTGACTTAGCAGATTCTGGGTACACAGGGAATCACATCGCACATCAGTGCAAAGAACTCCTAGTTAGACACGAGCTTTAGGAAGGAAATTTCCACCACTTTAAAGTAGCCTCAGAGCTCTCTGCTGCTGTCCGTGATCCCCCCAAGGTTCCCAGCTCTGGCCTCAGCCAGCTCGCTCAGGGTACAGAGGGCACCACACAGACACCCGTGGCTCCCACCGGCCCCGCCCCGGATGTGCTGACTCACAGCACAGAGAGTGACAGAAGAGGTTTCTCTGGGGAGAGCGGAGGGGAAGCCGCAATGCCTCGCCCCTGCCCTGCACGGCACTGCACCGTGCGGCTGTCTCCCGGAGGCACAGCAGAGCCTGTGGCCGCGGAGAGTGCTGAGCGAGCAGCGCAGTGCGGCACAGGGCTCTGGGGCCCAGCGGCCCGGAGTCAGGTCCAGCTTCAAGCTGGGTGCATGTGGGGACTGCCCTGAGCCTCTGCGCTTCAGGTTTTCAGTAAGGAAATGGAGTAACAACAGCACCCACCTGCTAACAGGGTTGTTTGAGGACAGGACACCTGAACGTGCGCGACTGCCCCTGTGGCTGGTGCACAGCAATCAGGAAGTGCTGGGCACTGCTGATGTCGCCATCATCATCATCGCAAACGCCAGGTCCCTCGCCTCCTCTGGATCTCCGTCCCACCCTGCGCTAGGTGCCCACACTTGCTCACCTACCCACAATGCACTTCTTCCTCGGCTCTCATCCCCACCTTCCCCCTGTCTGTAGTGCATGCCGGGGAGTCATCCCAAAGCTGTTATCTTACAAAGTCTTCCCACACACCGCAGAGGGGCATTTCCAACCAGGGCAAAGTCGGTCTCCAAAATGCGTGTGACCTTTTGAGATGCTATTCGACACTGGCCTCCTGTTCAGTTCCGGCAGGGAAAAGTCTCTAGCTCCTCTCCTGTTTTTTGCTTTTTTTTTTTGAGACAGGACTGACCTCAAACTCCTGCCTTCCAGTAACTCTCTGCCTCAGCCTGCTATGGAGACTCCAGGTGAATACTGCTACACCCGTCCATCCCCAACCCTGGTCTGTTCATGCCTCTGGAACACCCAGCTGCTCCGTTTCTGGCCCACAAAGCTCTGCGCTCAGATCCCCAAGCTCTTCCTAAATACCCAGGTCAGTGCTAGGTTAGGCTGCAGGCTGGTTTTCCTGGATTCCAGCAGCCAAGAGAGTGCGTGGAGTTACATTTTCATCCCCAAGTGGTCTACCGTGTGCACGGCCAGTGCTTTCAGCTCTGCGGTCTCCAGAGAGCAGCCTAAGCTTTCTGCTCCAGCAGTAACCCCAGGGCAGAGGAAAGGGACGGCAGTGATGAGTACACGGCTCGGGCCATGTCTCTGTGGCCAGCGAAAACACGGTGTGGCTTCCAAAGGTTCCGCAGCAGGCATGTTGGTACTCACCAGTCAGCAATGCATCCAGTTATTAGGTAGCCAAAGATTAATCCAACCAGTAAGGAGAACTTAGCGATATGGACCTTCCAGGCATTGTCACACACAAGATCCCACTAGAGAGGGGCAAATAGAGAATAAGTCAGAGACACACACAGAGCTAGTCGTACGCAATCCCAAGGGCACTTCAATAACCCTGCACGGGCCACGGCACCACCCTCAGGGCCACGTCACACGGGCTGTTAAGTGTCTTGTCAATGTCTTTGAAAATCCAATGAGAAATACTATTTGCCCTCAAATCGACCTGCCGCGTTTCGGTCTGGAATGAGTTAGCTAAGGCTGGAAGGAATGGCACGTGAAACCTGGGACACGGAGGCCTTCTGTCCTGACCGCCGCGGGGACGGAGGGGGACAGCCGGCACGCGGGCATCCCTGAGCCCTGATGCCCAGCGCAGCTGCGCCCTCCGCCCGAGACCCCACCCTGTGTTCTTGCTGCCCTGGGCGCTGGGAACCGGAAGGGGTTTTGGCATTTTCATCCCCCAGCTCTCCTCACTATGAGCTGGAAACCAGAGGCGGGAGTAAACTGTTGGAAAAGGAGCTTAGACACTCCTGTTTCTCCTCACGAAGGCCCCTTGCATTTTGCAATATAAATTAAACAGGCTACTTGGAGAGAAAGCTGATCAGTGAGTAAACACAACATTCATCCTGCTTTGTACAGTTACATTGTATTATTTTATAAGGAAAATCAAAACTATCCTCCACTTTTGTTCTTCTCCATTTGTAGGAACAAGAGAAACCAGAGTCGCTCTCTCCGTGATGAGTACCTGGGTATAGGCCGGGCACCCAGGCCCACACACAGCTCTCCTCTGGGTCGCGCGGCCAACAAGCACGGTGCCTGCTGAGCCGCGCTAAGAAGACGGCAGCGTCTCGCCCTTGCGTCCTGTGCTGTGCCGGGCGGCGAAGGCCAGTGGGCGTGGGGCGGGGGGGGGGGACCAGAGCAAGAAGCGTTCGCGATTCGGGGATGGAGAGGGCCAGGGCTGAGGGGGCCGGGCCTGGCTTCGCTCTGACTTCCTCCCTGTCTCCGGCCCTGCCCCCTCTGTCTACTTGGGGCCCAGAGCAGAGCGCAGGGGGCCCGTGTCGGCTCAGGTCCTGCCCCTATCCCCACCTCCTAGAAGCCTCAAGGGCTCCTGGGCTCCACAGCTGTGGCCCTGGGCGTCAGTGCCAGGCTGCAGCAACAGAGGACGCCTCGGTGAGGGCACAGTGGGTAAGCGCTGCTCTCACGCTGCTCCTGCTCCTGCCCTGGACTCCTGGCGACGCTTGCCGGCTGGCATCCCAAGGAGGCTCACCTTTGCAGAGAGCCAGGAGGACCGTACCCCTCCCCCCATCTGTTCCGGAGGGGTGTGCACGGCCAGGCTCAGGAGGACAGGGACGGGGGGGATGCGAGGTGTGTCCGGGAGCGAGGGGCTGCTGGTCACCCCGACCCCTCCCGAGAGTTCCGCTGTGAGGCTCCCTTCCTCCACCTCCCCCGCAGCGGCCGCAACGCTGCGCTCAGGAACCGCGGGCCACAGCTGCGGCACCCCTGGGAACTCGTGAGAAACGCACACTCGGGTCGCAGCCCGGATGCTCTGCCCCGGAACTTCTGGAGATGTCAGCACTGTGATTAGAACCACCGGATCCTGGGGACCCTGGCTTTCTCTGCTTCCGGACCTCCCGGCGATCCCGCCTCCCTCTCCCTGTCATGGTGAAGACAAAATCCAGGAACTTCACCATCCCGGGTGGCGCTGAAACTATCAACTCCCAAGAGTAGGGAGAAGCTCACCGCCCACACGGAAGAGCAGACCGGGACCAACAGGCGCGGCACGGAAGCCTGAAGACGACGTACGCGTGCGACCTACGCGTGCGCAGGCAGCCCTGGCGAACCAAAGCCCCAGGTGCGGAGTTTCCATAACAAATACCCTCTGGCATGCGGCTCTCGCTAGGCTCAAGGCTGCAGAGTAGCCTTAAATGTGCGTTACAGCGTCTTCCGGGACAGTGCGTGCACACTCCCGCTGCTCGCTGGCTTGGCTACAGCTCTGGGAGCGCAACACGCACACCCGTCTGCGTTCTCCTCCCGGCCACACGGCGCCTGCGCGGACCTCGGCCTGGCCCACGCTGGGAGGAGGGAACAAGCCCCAACCCCGGGCTGCTGCCGCGGAGCGACGCGCCAGCTGCTTCCTCTGCCACGCTCTCTGCTCTTACACGCCTTCATGTCTCCACCGAGGCTGCCACTGATGTGTTAGTTTATTGGTTTAAATGACGCAAAGGAACACATTATACTTCTATTAAATGGCCAGAAGACACAAGATTTTAATAAAAGCATTCAGGGGAGTAGAGGAAATGGCCAATACGCTCCTAAGCTCAGCCACCTGACTGGCTATTACACGTGACCTTGGGCAGCAAGACCCAATTTAGTTGCCACCTAGTAAGTTGTTCCGTGGTCACCTCCACGTGACCCTCTCAGTTAACAATGCAAGAGTGGAAAATGAGAACAGTACAGGAGCCCGAACTACTCCTGCAGCCAGGAGGAAAGGAAGCCTGGGTAGAAGTGCCTGCTGGCAGCCCTGATCTCAGCCTGTGGCATCCATGTGCCCTCAGGTGGATGGGCCGGGGACCCAGGGCAGGACAGCCACTGGGTCACTTAAACCCTCCTCGATTAGACCCGGGGATGACAGCATATCTGAGTCAACAGTGTGAGTGGGAGGCTCAGACGGCCCAGAAGCCGCACTGAGATAAGCGAGACTTGTGCCCGGGGCTCACCTAACACAGTGCCCTCCCAACACCGGCTGCGGCCCAGAGGTGTGTGCCCTGTGGCCGGGCGGGTGGGGCCGGAGGAGCGCTCCGAGCTGCCTCCCTCCTTGGACTTCCACTTTTGGTACCGACAAAAATGTAGCAGTAAAAGAAAATAGGTTCCAACAGAAAGTTATCTCTTAAAGAGCAAAAGGATGTGGAAACTTTTAAAGAACAAACATTTTAAAGAGCAACAGTATGTCAAAAGTATGTGGAAACTTTGAGATGACCCAGTTTTCAAGGTCAGGGGAGACATGGCAATTGGTCATTTGGGAGGCAAAGGTTCTGTGAATTTTTAAAATTTAAAACACACTGACAGGGGCTGGAGATTTTAGCTCAGTGGTTCTGGTGCCTGCCTCGCAAGTGCAAGGCCCTGAGTTCAATCCCCAGTGACCACATACAGTGCTGGGTGTGGAGACTCACGCCCACCAGCAATCAATACCACATACCACAGTGCCGGGTGTGGTGGCTCACACCTGTAATCCAGCACTCGGGAGGCAGAGGCAGGAGGATTGCTGAGTTCCAGGTTTGCTTGGGCTACATAGTGAGCTCACGGCCAGCCTGAACTACAAAGTGAGACCCTGTCTCAAAAAACAAAACACACTGACAGGTATAAAGGTCTTAAAAAGTACACGATCAAGACTTAATGGAATGAGTTTTGTCTCCAACTTTATCCTGGCCACCTTGCTTTTTTTACTTTCTCTTCTCTGGTCAACAAATCAGTCACCAAGGCCAGCAAATTCTGCTGTTCCAACACATCCAGACCACGGCGTCCCCTGTGCTCCACCCATGCCACGGACAGCCCACGTGGTACAAGTTTCCTTATCATCAGGATTCCAGCCTCCTGGTGGGCGTTGCTGCACCATGGGCTGGAAAGCTGGAAATAATACTTTCAGACGCACTTACAAGACAGGTTTCAAATACGATGTAGGGTCTGCACTTCAAAAGAGCTAGCTCTCAGTGTTGAACTTAGTTCCAGCCTCTGGGCCGACTTGAATTGGGGAAGAGTGCTGGGAGGGGTAAACGGGCCATCTACCTTTCTCATTAGAGCTGGCAGAGGCGGCGTTGGGTTGGGGCCAAAAGTTATGCAGTGACTTAGGAAATGTGATCTTGGAGCCAGTGGCTGGGACAGCGATTTCCTAATTCCAAGAAACCCAGCTGAAACACTGGCAGGCTGGCTCTCGGGCTCTGTGCATCCAGAGGCCCGGCCTGCAGCTGCCCCAGCAACCTGGTGAGCCCCATTTCCCTGAATGCAACCCCTATCTCCAAAGAACACAGGGCGGTTTCTGTTATGTGGAAACTGAAACTCATTCCCTGATTAAACTGCTTTGGGGTGGAGCTCGAGGTGGGCTCAGGCCCAGTCATCAGTTTGCTCTCCTGAACTAAGGCGTGACTCTCCTCGTTTAACTCCTGCTCCCCTCAAGGCAGTCTGCAGAGAACAATGGAAGCAGCCCTGCAAGAAGCAGGGAAATACTTCATCAGCAGGTTTAACAAGATCATAAATCGTTCAGGTCACAACAGCACCTCAGTCCTAGCCTCACCTCAGCACCCCTCCTTCCCTGTCAGGAGCATCTTCTGCTGATGCCCCAGGATCTTTGAGCCAGCACTAAAGACAGAGGCAGAGGGTCTAGAGGACACATCCACGTTTCACACAGTATGTGCTGGTCACTACATATTCTGCTAAAAAAGGAGGAGAAGAAAACCAGGCAGCAGCTACAGAAAGTCTAGTACAATCTAAGGATAGACCATGAGAAATACAATTCATATTATTTTAAAGGAACAGCAAATGCTTGACTTACTGGAGTAGAAAAATACTCATCAAACTAATGAGGAAATTCCTAAAGAAGATGGAAAATAAATGAGCAGTAAGGTAAACAATTTTCAATAATAATGATAGTAATATGTAAAGAATCATAAAAAATTGGAAGTAAGTAGATTCCTTGATTGAAGAGATGCAATCTGCCTGGATATAAACTAGGGGGTGGGAGGAACTATCCAAAGAAAAGACTGGTGGATTTGATAACAGTTTATTTATTATTAATTTTATTTATTATTTAAACTCCTATGCATTAAAATACCATAAACAAATGTATAAGGACTTAGTTCTTAAAATAGATCCCAAGTTAACACTCTGAATACTTAACAAATACTAACTTATTTTTTTCTGAAATATATTTTCTTATCAATATAGACTCAAAATCTAACCAGAAATAGGTTAAGTATCCAGACAACTGACAAAATAAGAAATATAATTTCTGGGGCCGGAGGGTTAGCTCAGTGATTCCAGTGCCTGCCTTGCAAGCAAGCGCAAGATCCTGAGTTCGATCCCCGGTAAACACATACAGTGCTGGGCATGGAGACTCACGTCCACCAACAATCAATACCACATACCACAGTGCTGGGCGTGGTGGCTCACGCCTGTCATCCCAGCACTCGGGAGGCAGAGACAGGAGGATTGCTGAGTTCCAGGCTTGCCTGGGCTACATAGTGAGCTCAGGGCCAGCCTGAACTACAAAGCGAGACCCTGTCTCAAAAAAAAAAAAAAAAGAAATATAATTTCCGGAAATGTTTGATTATGCTAATAAAGATCAAATCAAAATATTTTGGTTTGTAAAACAAAAATTTAAAAGTTTTCTAAAGATACAGGGAAAAGAAGTAGCTGCAAACCCACTAAGAGAGCGGGAGGAACAGGCTGATTTGGGGGGAGATATTTAGCATACGTAGCACCTTGCTGTCAGTAGCATCTGCCTTGCACCCCAGCATTCCTTTTGCTGGAAGCTTCCCAAGGAACTGACCAGAAGAAGCCATGAGGTCCCGGGCACTGGTGTCACTGAGTTTGACTTCATAGGAGCAAAACTTGTCCACTGTTACAAAACCGCTGCTGAAGTCTCGCTTTCCAGCCTAACAACTGAGAAAAATGCTTGTGACT
>PVIC010040282.1:0-16770 GCA_004025085.1 Thryonomys swinderianus
AAAAAAAAAAAAAAAAGTTAAATGAAAAAGGTACAGAATTTCAAACCGTGTCCCAATTACATGCAGGAACATTTCTAAACCACTGTTGTGCTAACTATGAAACTCTAGGTGAGACGGTTTCTTAGAATCTTACATGGCCCACCTGACATGTTAGCTGTAGGCAGTAAACTTCCCTAAAGCATCAAAAGCTCCCATGAAAAAAGAAAATATTCATGATATAACAAATGTCCAACAATCAAATGTTAGATTTAGAGCCTGTCTTGTAAAATATTCTGAGGATTAAGAAGAATAAAATTCATCATTAAATTATATTCCTAATTAAATATCTTCTGATCACTCGCTTTGTGCTTGAGCCTGGTGATACAAACATGATGACAATTCAACAGACTTTTTTCTGAGAGATGCAATTAAAGGGATAAGTGACATACTGGAGGTTGGTAAGAACCTCCACAGAAGGCAAGACTTATATATACCAGGCAGAGCTACAGAATCATCAAACAGAAGATGATATTTGAACTTTTGCAGCAAACATTCCCTGGACAAAAAAGGTATTATGGCATTCTAGTCTCGGTACAACAACTTAAACAAAGCAACAAAAGCAGAAAGTTTTAAATCTTTCTGGAAAAAGCTGAGTTGTCCAGCCTGTCTAGAGTCCAAATATGTTAAGCAGCTTTTCATTACTCTAATAATTACTCTAATAAATACCTGAGCTCAGTCAACTTTTAAAAAGAAAAGATTTGTTTTACTCTTACTTGTGAAGGTCTCAACCAATGATTAGGTAAACCTAACTATAGTTTTCAAACCTCTGGTAAGGGAGTAAATCTGGTAGGGGAGCATGTGGTACAGCAAATTACTTACCTCATGGCCAGAAAACAAGAAAAGAGAAATGAAGAAGAGAATGAAGTTTTACTATCTCCTTCCAAGGTATGTACCCAATAACCAGAAGACTCCCACTAGGTCTGATATCTCAAAGATTCCACCACCTCCCAATTCCATCAAGCTGGGACTAGGCCCACACAAGCCTTTGGGAACATTCCAAATCTACATTATAGTCAGTAGGGAATATGGAGAAAATGTCAGAAACAAAACTCAAAAAAATTTTAGTATTACTCTTCATATGTTATAAAGATGAAAATACAGTATTTTCTCAATATTAACACTACTTTGTCATTTTCCATGGTTAAAAATAGGTCTATAGAGCCAGGTGTGGTGGCTCATGCCTGTAATCCCAGCACTTGGGAGGCAGAGACAGGATTGCTGAGTTCCAGACTTGCCTGGGCTACATAGTGAGCTGAGGGCCAGCCTGAACAAAGCAAGACTCTGTCTCAAAAAAAAAATAGGTCTGTAGAGTCCCCTTAGCCATATCAGCTTCCTTGTTGAAGCACTTTGACCACAGACTATCATCAAACTAGGACCTCTCTCTAACTCTAAATACTATTAAGTGTCATCAAGGTGGCATATTTCATGCTGTCATGAAATGTTCATGCAGATAATCCACATTCAAAACATAATCCAGCAAAAATCTCCTTTTTATACAATAGACACCTCTCTAGGGCAATGCTGTGGTTCATATGTAGATATCCTAAAGACTCATGTGTTCTTGGTGGAACTTTTGGGTGGTGATCAGATCATGTGGACATTTTACTTATTAGTGGATTAGTCCACTGAGTATAGCTAAATATGCTGTTAGCAAGTAGTGTCTAGTTCAAAGAGATAGGTCACTGTGGATATAGCTTGGAAGGATATATCTGTCTCTCAGCTCTCTGTTTCCTGGCTGTCACAAGCAATGCAGTTTTTCCTCCACTATCCTTCCCTGTCATGTTGTCCTGCCTTCAAGCCAGCTGACTATGGACTGAACTATGAGCCAAAAATAAACCTCTCCTCTTTTAAGTTTTGGTTATCAGGCTGAGGGTATAGCTCAGTGGTTCCAGTGTCTGTTTGGCAAGTGCAAGGTCCCAAATTCTATTCCTGATACCACATATCACAATGCTGGCTGTGGTGGCTCACCCCTGTAATCCCAGCACTCAGGAGGCACAGTTAGGAGGATTGCTGTGAGTTCAAGGTTAGCCTGGGCTACACAGTGAGATCAAGGCCAGCCTGAACTATAAAGCATGACCCTGTCTCAAAAAAGGGCAGGGGGGGATTTAGCTTAGTAGTTCTGGCACCTGCATCGCAAGCACAAGGTCCTGAGTTCAATCCCCAGTAACCACATACAACAATGCTGGCCATGGTGACTCACACCCACCAGCAATCAATACCACATACCACAGTGCTGGGTGTGGTGGCTCACACTTGTAATCCCAGCACTCAGGAGGCAGAGACAGGAGGATTGCTGAGTTCAAGGCTTGCCTGTGCTACATAGTGAGCCAGCCTGAACTACAAAGCGAGACCCTCCCTCAAAAAAAAATTGGATATCAAGTATTTTCTCCTAACAAGAAAGAAAGTGATTAAGACAGGCAAGAAAATATTTCTTGTCCTGTTCAACATTTTTATTAGCCCTCTGGAAAAAAAAATCACTTGGAGGAGGCGAATTTACTAACTACATACAAAAAAAGGATCAAGGGCTGGGTAGAGTGGTGTATGTAAACCCAGCTACTCAAGAAATTGAGGCAGAAGAATTAAAGGTTCAAGTCTACTCCAAACAACTTACCAAAACTGTCTCAAAATAAAAATAGTGGGAAAAGGACTAGGTGTACAGCTCAGTGGCAGAGCATTTACATTCAATTCTACTATATCCACACACACAAAAGAATTCAAGAAAAAGATATGAAAGATCACAAACTCAAACTTCAAAAAGAATTGACAAGTTGTGCTGATAAGACAAAAAGCAGTGGCTAAAATGTCATGAAAATTAATATAGAAAAAAATTTTTTTCAGACAGGGTCTCACTTTGTAGTTCACGCTGGCCCTGAGCTCACTATGTAGCCCAGGCAAGCCTCGAACTCAGCAATCCTCCTGCCTCTGCCTCCCGAGTGCTGGGATGACAGGCGTGAGCCACCATGCCCGGCACTGTGGTATGTGGTATTGATTGCTGGTGGGCGTGAGTCACCACGCCCAGCACTGTATGTGGTTTCCAGAGATCGAACTCAGGACCTTGTGCTTGTGAGGCAGGCCCCCGAACCACTGAGCTGAATATCTGGCCCAATATAGAGATCTTTAAAAATAAAATTTGTGCAACCCATTCAGGATACCTCCTATTTCTCAGGAACTATTCACATTCCCAAGTAAATCTTCCATACTTATAAGTTCCTTTGTCCTTTGGAATTCATTCTTCTACTTCAGGGTACCAGAACTCAGCACATCTGATACCTAGCAGATAGGGAGTTATATTTCTTCTATCTCATTGTGCAACTCCCACCAAGACCTTTGAAAGATGGTGCAAGTTTGCTTGTGTTTTGTAGCACCCCTAAATATTATCACTGGATTATGGATTTCGACTCATTTAGGTAACCAAAAATTGTCATCTTTTGTCAGGTGCTTATTCCTTGTCTTTTTGCTAAACTTATGACAGATTTTAATTGGGAGCATGTGAACATTATGATATTTGTTTCTTTGCTGGAACTTTTTTTTTTTTTTTGCTGGCAGGATCTTTTATTCCTATTTTGTATATACTATATTTAGACCTACTAGTTGCTGAATTTACTTGTATTCCTTTATTGACTTGTTTAGTGGTTATAAAATGGCCTGTTTTATTTTAGAGGGCAGTGCTGGGGAAAGGTAATGTTGGGCCTCCCCTGGTCGACTTTAACACTTCAACTAAAATGTGAATTTGTAAAATGGTGTGAAGCAGAATTTAGATAGAATCTAATCTATATAGGGAATAAATCCCTATTGATCTTGATTGTCTTTTTGCCCTTGAGAAGGTTAAGGTTTAGTTCTTGTGCCATATACAGTCCTTCTTCTGTCTCTGCTCCACTGCCCTGTCCTGAGAAACAATGCAATTTACAACAATGTTTTGTTCACAGCAATTCTCTTCTCTTGGCTGTTGGATTCCAGGACCAAGTTTCCAGAATGATGAGTTTCTCCCTTGTTGGGACCCTTCCAGAATGAACATGACCTTCACTTACCTCTGGGCCATATTCTAAAAAACTGGTTTAAACTTAATCCTCAAACCCTCAAAGAACAAATATAAATGTTTTAGCTGAAATTTTTTTTAAATTGAATTCTTTATTGGTACAATTTATATACATCTCACAATCACACATAACATTGGGGAATTTGTACCAGTATATGACACAAGTTAATTCTCATTTTTTACCCATATCCCTACCCACCCACACCTCCCCACCCCCTATATACGTGCTCTTTTATTTTCTTTCAGAATCATATTTATTCATTCCCCTCATTACATTTCCACACCAAATTTCCTTTGGAAATTTCCCATTCTACAAAAACTGTCATACTTTCTAGAGCTCATTTGCATCTACAGGTGCTCATATCAAAGAAAAGATCTGATATTTGCCTATCTGTGATCTATTTATTTCACTTATTAGTGTGCCCTCCAGATGTATCCAAGCCAAAATCTTTTTAATTGAATTCTTTATTGGTACATTTTATAGACAGCTCACAATCACTCTCAACACTGGGAAATTTGTACCAGTATATGACATGAATTAGTTCTCATTTTTACACATATTCATAGCCACCCCAAAACCCCCATATACATATGCTTTTTTTAAATTATATTTATTCTTTTCCCTCATTACTTTTTCCTACCCCTTTTTCCCTTTGAATATTTCCTATTTCACAAAATCTATTATTCATTCTAGAACTCATTTACATTTACAGGTTCTCATACCAGCAAAAAGATACTGTATTTACATATCTGTGATCTATTTATTTCACTTATTAATGTGTCCTCAAGGTGTGTACATTTTAGTATAAATGACTGAAACTTGTTGTTTTTATGTCAGCGTAATACTCCATTTTATAGAAGAACTACACCTTCTTTATCCAGTCTCCAGTTGATGGGCATTTGGGTTGTTTCCAAGATTGGGCAATCACAAATTGAGCTGCTATGAACATGGGTGCACATATGTCTCTACAATATGATTCTTTTCATTCTTTCGAGTATATTCCTAGCAGGGACAAACGGGACCTCTCGTCTTAGTTTTCTGAAGAATCTCCACACTGTTCACCACTATGGTTGCACAAGTCTACAACCCCACCAACAGTGAAGAAGGATTCCTTCCTCCCCACAACTTCACTAGCGTTTATTGCTGGTTAATTTTGCAATAGCAGCCATTCTTTGTAGAGATGAAATCTCAGTGTTGTTTTCATCTGCATCTCTCAAATGACCAATGATGTTAAACATTTCTTCATATGCTTCCAGGCTGCTTTGACTTCTTCCTCTGAGAAGAGTCTGTTCACTTCAGATGCCCATTTTTTAACTGGGTCTTTAAATTTGGGGGGACTGATTTTTAAGTTCTTTATATATTATAGAGAGTAGCCCTCTGTATGAGAAACAGCTAGTAAAGATTTTTTCCCATGTTGTTGGTTGTCTTTTAGCTGTGCCAGTGGTTTATTCTGCTGTGCAGAAGCTCAATAGAATGAGATCCCATTTGCTGATTCTTTGTACTAGTTCTTGTGCTATAGAGGTTTTGTCCATGAAGTCTCTCCCTAAGCCAGTGTCTTCAAGTGTTTTACCTAACCTGTTCTCCAGAAGGTTTATTGCTTCAGTTTTAATGTTTAGGTCTCTAACCCACTGTGCTTTTAGTTTAGTACATGGTGAAAGAGATAGGTCTAGCTTTAGTTTTTGGCAAGTTAAAGCCCAGTTTTTCCAGCACCATTTGTTAAAGAGGCTGTCTTTTTCCTCCAGTGAGGATGTTTGGCTCCTTTGTCAAAGATAAGGTAGCTTAGTGTATCTGGAGCTGTTTCTGGATCTTCTAATCTATTCTACTGGTTCTTGGATCTGTCACTTTTCCAGTACCATGCAGTTTTTATCACAGTGGCTTTATAGTACAGTTTCGAGTTGGGAATCATAATGCTCCCCACTGTGTCCTTGTTACTTAGAATTGTTTTTGTTATTCTAGGTTGACTCTGCGCCTCACCCTCCCATGTGCAGCTCCACAACAACATCTGGCACCCAAACATGGGGGCCTCGGGTAATCCTTTGCCTATTGGGTAAGTGCCCCCAACTTCGTAGGGAATTCCTCCTCCCTGTGGCTCAGCAGGCCACTTCTTTCCCTCCCTGCAGCTCAGCAAGCTGCTTCTTTCACTGTGGTTCAACAGACCACTTCTTTAACATGTCAAACCCCCTTCCACCTTCTTTCCACTGACATCCCCTCTCCAAGTATGGGAAATATCCTCTACTCTGTGCAATCCCAAGATGGTACCTGTGCCCATTCTCTTCTGGCTGACACACAGGAGCGACCCCAAAATGGTCCCGGCACCTCTTTCCCTTCAGCTGGCACCCAGGTGCCACCCCCCTACAGATCACCGGCCCCTTCTTCTGCTCTACCACTTAAACTGCCCCACCTGCATGCAGCTTCTGACCCTCATCCCCAGCCACCAGAGGCAATGGCAAAGGTGACATCTAGCGCTGTGGGGCTGCAGCTCCTGCTGTTGCTGCCACAGCTCAGTGAAGCCCCTCTGGGCCTCTACTTCCCAAGGGATACCTACAGGAGCAGCTGTACTTGGACCAACTAGCCAGGACTGTGCTGCTGTACGTGCACACCCTGCAAGACATGCCCAGAGAGATGCCCAGCTTCCACCTGGACCAGCACCTCTACAATGTCTACCACAAGCCACTTCACAAGAACAACTGGATCTGCATGGAGGACACTGGCCTTCTCTACCTCAACCAAAGTCTGAACCACAACTCAGCCTGGGAGCAGCTCAGCCTGTGAAATGGTGGCTCCCTACAAAAGGTTTCAAGCCCTACACCACCACCCAATCCGCCAATCAGCCAAATGAGAAGGCTCCCATTTCAGGAACAGCCCAAAAAAACGTCGACACCTCCCAACACCACAACACACCAATAAGACCACCTGGAGAGATATAAAAGACCTCTATGACCAAGCTTGTGCTTTGGCCCCTACAGGCACCCTCCACCCCATACTGGGGCCAATGCTAGTGGTTCTCCTGTGTGCTGCACTCACTGCCAACTCCCAGGCTGCAGTCACGTAAGTATGAGCCCTAGTTTCCAACTCTCTTCTAGTCATGATTGACTGGAATTGCTCCCTTCCTAGCCCTTTTGGCAATGACTCCTCCATTTATCCTGTAGTCATCGATGGCATCCACCCTTAGACTCATGGGATACTTCTGTATATACTTCCTCTCTCTGTTTTTCTGCCTCACCTCCCAACTGACTCTTCCTCTACCCTAGTGACCTAAAGACTGACACCACTGACCCATCTTCCTTGCTCCTGGGGCCAATGCTTCCTTCTCCAGAGTCTCTGGGACCTCCTACTTGTGTGGTGACTCGTATTATGTGTCCTATACCCCTAACTCAACAATTTTGCCTTTCAGTGCCTGTGGGCTCACCCCTTACCAAAGACCAGTTGGGCAGCAACCCCCTGTTTAACCTTATACTTCACCCACACAGAAAACATGATTTAGGAGTCTCAGCCATCATTGCCATCATTGTGTCCATAGTTACCACAGTCTCCACAGCCACCACTACTTCAATCACCTTGCACAACCAGATCGCCACTGCTACTGCTGTTGAATCAACTCACTCAAAATACTACACAGGCTCTTGGACAAACTTCAGCTCTCTTCCATGATACCTGTGCTACCACTGTCAACCTATAGTCCCAAATGGACTTAATCCTTTGATATGGTTACCTTTAGTAATGTCTGGGGCTTCATTTGGGAGGCATTCATAATGGGCTGGTCCAAGTTAAGTTCATGGGCTCATGGGCTAATTTCAGGGTCAACCTATCTGACCAAACCCATAAAAATGTCATATGATTGGCAGAGGCCATTGGGTCTAAACAGAGGGGAGGAGATGATAGCAAAATCCAGGTTTGGCAGAGCCAACTGCCCTGCATGCCAGTCTCCTAGGTCCTGAGAGAGCCCTTGGCCCTCGGTAGACTATGTTGAGAACAAAGTGAGCATTGAGCTAAAGGGCATGCCACAGTCAGAGACTGCCCAGTCCTCTCCAAGGTTGGGCCCCTCCATAGACCAATCCCCAATAGCCACTGCAAACCACTCCCACCACTTGTGCTATATAATGCCCTACACTGCATTATTAAACAGAAGCATTCCAGAAACCTTCCCAGAGTCTGGTGTACATGTGTGACTCTGCACCTCACCCTCACATGTGCAGCTCCATGACAACAACACTAGGTCTCTTATGGTTCCAGATGAATTTTTGAATTATTTTCCCTATATCTGTTAAGTATGGTGTTGGGATTTCAATCAGAATTGCACTGAATATGTATAGTAGTTGTGAGAATATAACCATTTTGACGATGTTGTTCTTCCTACCCAGGAAAATATGTCTTTCCCTATTCTGATATCTTCTATCTCCTTTTTCTGAGTCCTGTAGTTTTCTGAGCAGAAGTCTTTCACCTCCTTTATTAGATTGATTCCTAGATATTTCATTTTGGGATGCTATTCTGAAAGGGATTGACTCCCCAATTTCTCTCTCAGTGAGTTTGTTGTTTGGGTATACAAAGGCTGTTGATTTTTGAGTACTGACCTTGTATCCAGCTACACTACTAAATTTGGTGATTAAGTCTGGTAGTCTTTTGGTTGAGTTTTTAGGATCTTCTATATAAAGAATCATGTCATCAGCAAATAATGACAGTTTAACTTCTTCCTTACCTATCTTTATTCTTTATTTCTTTGTCTTACCTGATTGGTATGGCTAATGTTTCCAGCACTATATTGAATAAGAGTGGTGACAGCAGATGTCCTTGTCTTGTTCCTGATCTTAGTGTAAAAGGTTTCAGTTTATGCCCATTTAGAATACACATCAAGATCACATTCAATATTGGGAATTTGTACCAGTATATGACACAATTTAATTCTCATTTATTCCCGCTCCCCTACCCACCCCCTAAATACATAAGCTTTGTTTCCCTTTTTTTTTTTTTTTTTTTTACCTGAACACAGCACATACATACACACACACCATTACCTTTAACAGTCTGTCTCTTTAGAGGGGACTGTAATATGTGGCTATCAAAACAGCAGTTTTGGCTATAAGCAGTGGTTATCAAACAACTGTGGCAAAACAAGGAGAAATCTATATAGGTGACTATTTCTATCAAGTCAAATCAGCCCAGGGTCCGTAAAAATAGTCTTTACTTTCACAAGTGTAAAAGCCTTGTTTTGTTTTGTTTTGCTTTGTTTTGTTTTGTGTTTTGAGACAGGTTCTCACTTTGTAGTTCAGGCTGGCCCTGAGCTCACTATGTAGCCTAGCTAGCCTCAAACTCACAGCAATCCTCCTGCCTCTGCCTCCTGAGTGCTGGGATTACAGGCATGAGCCACCAGGTCAAAAAGTTTTTTGTAAACGATGACCTATAAGAAAAATTCTGACTAATCTATAGTTACACACTTAAAATCTGTAAAAGACTTATTATAATTCAGTTTGGCCAAATACATCTAAGAGTACATTCTCATTTAAATATAATCATTTGTGTATCTTTGTCCATCTATAAACAGTTAAAGCACCTCACAGCTATGTCATTTAAGAATATGTTTTGACCTCAACAACTTTTTTATTCTTTTTTAAGATTTGCATGAAAAGACATTTACATAGGTTTTTCAGGATAGCCAAACTTAAACACTAATAGATGAAGACTGATAGTCTCAATGTTTACATCACACTTACAAATAAATGCCTTAATGTTTGATAGCATAGGGGCTATGTATGATTGGTTTAATGTTATCTATGTCTATGTTTTCAAGTATAGGTTCTATTTTAGTTGTTATATTGATAAATAGACATTTGGGATGTAACCCAAATACTTTGCTCATCTGGTCAACAGTGAATTGGCAAGATAAAAATAAAGGTATCTTTAAAGTTGGTAACATTTTATCCAGCTTGTTAGCTACTTGAGATATCAAAAGATTGGTTTTACAAATACAATGCCTATTGTTCTTTGTCTACAATAATTTAAGAGTTTTTATTTGGTTAAAGATAATATGTATAGCTTAAAGTATTTAAATGTTATGATTTGGTTCTCATGAGTCATCAGCAATTGTTCAGATGTATTTAAGTTATCTATAATTAAAAGGTTAATTGCTGGAGATTTAGCTCAGTGTTTCCAACATCTGCCTAGCAAGTGCTAAGACCCTGGCTTGATCCCTGGTAACCACATACAATACTGGGCATGGTAACTCATCCACCAGCAATCAGTACCACGTACCACAATGCCAGGCATTGTGGCTCACGCCTGTAATTCTAGCACTCAGGAGGCAGAGGCAGGAGGATTGCTGAGTTCGAGGCTTGACTGGGCTACATAGTGAGCTCAGGACCAGCCTGAACTATGAAACAAGACTCTGTCTCAAAATAAAAGGTTAAGCTTTCTATGTCTAAAGCAATAAGGTTTTATTAACATATTGAAATGCTCTTGGTTAAACTTATAAAACTAGGCTTAAAAGACATAGGTTCTATGGGCCGGAGGGTTAGCTCAGTGGTTCCGGCGCCTGCCTCGCAAGCACAAGGACCTGAGTTCAATCCCTGGTAACCACATATAATGCTGGGCGTGGAGACACACCCACCAACAATCAACACCGCATACCACAATGCCGGACGTGGTGGCTCACGCCTGTAATCCCAGCACTTGGGAGGCAGAGACAGGAGGATTGCTGAGTTCACGGCAGCTTGCCTGGGCACCATAGTGAGCTCAGGGCCAGCCTGAACTACAAAGTGAGACCCTGTCTCAAAAAGCAAAAAAAAAAAAAAGAATAAAGGATAGAGAACTTTCCAAATAATCATGGCAACAGAGAAGAAAGCAGAGATAAGAATCTCTAAGAATCCCTCTTTCAATCCCTCTAAGTTTCCCTCTTTCAACACAAAGAGTCAAAATATAGACTAATGGGTCCAATAAAGAACTGCCCTTCATAGCATTATATAAGGAGAACAAGACAATCAAGTACATCATGAAATAGTGCCCACTGCCATGAAAACCATTAAGGAGAAAATACAATTGTTGATGGACAAGAAAGGATTGATCACCCACCTGGGATGCAATTTTTTGATCTGCTTAGTCGATAATATCAGGACTACTATGGGAATCTACACAGCTCCTAGTGCACAAACTGGCTCATGATTGAACCACTGGAAAGGGTAATGCGCTACTGACCTAGTAAGGTCAATCATAAAATGGTAACCACATAATGGAAAGGAAAGCTTAGATATCACCTACTCATAAGTGAACAAACAAACTAATTTAGAAATGTTATAACCTGTAGAGAATTCCTTCATTACAAAAATAATTAAAAAGCAATAATATTATCATGGGATCTCACAATCCTTACCAATGTCAAATACAGTTGAACAGTTGCAGTAGAGGGAGAAGAAAACCTTCCCAATACTACAACAGGGGACTACTTCCTTCACTAAGGCAAATGCAGATCCTCTCAACATTTCTCCAAATTGTGGGCAAGTGAGTGGAAGCTTTCCTTCCTTGCTGTAGGATTATAGGTGAGCAAGTAGAAATAAAAATCTGTGTTCCACATTAGTCATAAAAAAAAATCAAAGCTAAACTCAAAACATTTTCTCATAGGAATAATGATAATGGTTAAATTTCCAAGCTAGCCCTCACAGTAATTAAGCAATGCAATTAAATTGCCATTTTAATTGATGAGTTTCTCATTATAAATATAATATTGAAGCCACTTTATACATGAAAATGGATTTTATAGGGAAAAGCCTAGAATTGTACCCCTAACATGCTTTAAGGGGGAAAAAAATGTGTCCTAAGTTTATTAATACAAAAACTTCTAGACTACAAATGAAGCAGAGACAGTGGAATAAAGCTATGAGAGAATTAGAGTGAGTTGCTTTATTTAGCAGAAAAGGCATCTAAATTATACCAAACCACAGGTGCTAAGGAAATGTCTTCAGAGTAATTTTCTCTTGTTTAATGGGGATTTAACTCCTGCCTGTCCCTAGTGCTGTGCCCTCCACAGGGAAAAACAAGTACCTAAGTCGTAGGAATTCAAGAATTTCATTCCATCCTGCTGAATAAATCACACTCCAAATCCTAGAGCTTTGAGATTCATATAAACCTATCTTGATTGTTTTGCATTTCCCCCAACTCAGAACATAACAGACATTATTTAGGTACTAAAGGGAAAAGAAGAAATTAACATTTATTAAGTACTCAGTGTGCTCTCATTTGATTTTCACCACCCTGTAAAATAAGTAAACATTATCCTCTATTTACATTTGAAGGAAATGTGTTAAATAACTTGACCACGGGACCAGAAAGGAGAAGCCAGGACGCTACAATTTCATCTACCTGATAGTTCCTCCCCAAAAGCAAAGACATTAATCAGGCAACACTGAAGAGCTGACCACTAATTATTCTAATCAAGCATTTCTGAGAGCAAGTATGAGAGAAGCAAGATCATCAACTTCTCATTTCACAGTAGTATAAGCTTAGTATTCAGGGATGGCTCTAAAAGAAAAGGTAAAATGTCCCTAAAAGTGAGTCTTGGCATTATTTTTCCAATTCCTTTACAACAGAGGTGAAGGACTAGGACTCCTTTTATCACTTCCATCCTAACATACCTGATTGAAAACTTCCAAAAGTTGCCTCTCAAAATAAGATTTTGTACCAGCACAGAAAACATCTCTTCAGGTCCTTAAATTTAAATAAGTTCGACTTTCACATGATAAATTTGCCTTATTCCAAAATATGGTCACCATTGTAGCTCAAAAGTTACTCTATAATGAATTGTAAAGTAAGCCTTTATTCAACTGCAGTATAAAAACTGAAACAAAAATCTATGTATTGATAGATTTCTCATCTAGAATTTTCCATTACATGCTTAGAAAAAAAAAACTGTACGTTCAACGTTTTAAATGTTTCTAGCTAAATTTGAGAACAGATGATTTACAATAATGTAATGTGATTGAAATCTGTCATGTAATCTCCAAGACATGCCAACACTGTAAAATACTAAATTTTTTAAATTACCTTTTTTTAAAGAAAGAGTGTTAAAAGAAGTATTAAACTCCGGAGTTTCACACGACAAAAAGATTCTAAGATAAATAACGTTCCCACTTGAAAACAGATTTTTAAAAAAGCAAAACCACGTCCATAAAATAACTGAACATCGATACATGTCCAAACTATTTCCCATTGTAAAATGACTGCTTCGGAGTGTAAAACAAAATAAAATGGATCAAACATTTGATTGCAAAATTTTGAGCAACTAAGAAAATGATGTCAACGTTTTGTTTAGTTTTGCTTTTTTTTTTTTTAAGGTTCCAGTCCGAAAATAAACAGCCACCAACTGCGATGCGGAAAGGCATTAAAATCGAGCTTTGAGAGCAGAGAACGCAGATTCATAGAATTAAGCTTCTTGGATAAACTGCCTTGCGCCCCACACCAGAAACCTCGATCAACCGCGGAGCCGGGCCCGCCCCTTCCCTGCCGCGGGCCGCACCTGCCGAGGCCGCGCAGCCAGCGCCCCCTGCCGCCCTCCGGCACCGGGGACCCGCGCCCACCGCGCCCCCACCCCCGCCCGCACCGCCCCGCGTTCCCCCAGCGCGGAGGCCCCACAGCCTTCTGGCCACGGCGGACGCGAAAGGGCACGAATCTAGCCGGGGCCAGGAGCCGGGCGCGTCCCCTAGGAGCCCCAGCCGCTGCCAGGCCGGGGCCTCACCTACCTACGCCGTATTTCTCCTCCTCCGTGGGGGTCCACATGGCCGGGCCGGGCCGGACGCGACCTCGCGGGCACGGCGGCGGGGCGACTGCGCGGCGGGGACAGCCACGGGCCCAGCTGTGTCGCACCGCGAGACGAGGCGGGGGCGGTCAGGCGGCGCGGGGCAGTGGGCGGCGCATCCCTCGCAGGCCGTCCGGGATGCCACCGCCACCGCCGCCGCGTCCGGACCTCGAGGCTCCGCGAACGATCCTGGAGGCCTTGGCGGCGCGGGCGAGGACTCGCCACCTATCCGCCGCCACCGCTCCCGCGCCGCCACTCAGCCCCGCACAGCTCGAGCGCCGGGCTCCAGCCGCCGCCGCCGCCGCCGCGGCTCGGCTCTCCTCAGCTGGCTCGCAGGACGCCCGCGCATGCGCCGCTCCCTGGCGCGCGAGGGCTCGCGCCCCCTACCCCGAGCCTGCGCGCGGATCCACGCGCTGCCACCGCGCCCCAGCTGAGAGAAATCCTTGAGAGGCGAATGGACTGGCGGGCCTGGGAAGGGCGGTCCCTCTACCCACCCAGAGCGGGGGGGGGGGGGGGGGGGGGGGGGGGGGGGGGGGGGCCCCCCCCCCCCCCCGGGGGGGGGGGGGGGGGGGGCGAGGCCTGTCAGGTGGAAGGCCCTGAGAACCTCCACTGGTTTCTGCTTCCTCCTGCCTGGCTCACTGAGATGGCAATGGACCCTGTGGTCAGAGAGAGGCGATCCAGCAAAGGACAACACCGTTTTCCAGCTCATCCAGGTGCCACTCACAGTGCCGTCATAGCACTATACTCTGAAGGATATCCTAACTCTTGCCACCTGCAGAGCAGGATTACCACTAGGGAACTGAGTGGGGGCGCTCGCTCCCAGATCTCCATGATGCCACTTAGCCCAAGGCCACTGGCATCTTCTGGTTTGCTGTTAGGTTGGCCAATGTGTTGAATATCTAGGACTTGAACAATCACAGTACCATTCCTATTTTTAAAAAATCAAGAAACAAACTCCTTATCTCTGAGTTCCTCTACAGGACACCCCCTTTGTTGTGCTGGGTCTCTGCCTTCTAGACTCTCCTGAGTTCTGGCTCACTCCCAAAATCTTTCCTCCTCCTTATCCTCCCTAACAATGTATTCACTCTGTACTACAAAAATCGTCTTATCACTAACCACCCAGTCAGTCATTCATCAAAACCCAACAATTTCAGGACCACTTTCCACCTATATCTAGACTGTATGATGTTGTTCCCAGCTGTAACCTCAGCAGATTCATCCATCTCTGTCACTTCCACAACCAAGTCAAAACCCTGATATCACCCTTCACTGTCACTTTGGGACACTTCCACTCTTCAAAGTCCAGCTCAGCATCTCACTTCCAGAAAACCTGCCCTAATGCTGCACCCAGAAAATACAATTCTTTCCTCCTTTGTCTAAGATTCTGTGTTCATCTTTGCTTTTTACACACACAAACAAACACACACACACACACCTCAATAAGGTTGTCAGCTTATTAGTTTGTAGGGAAGCACCAGGTTTAAGTCATCTCTCTAGACTCTCAGCATTTAGCTGAGCATAGGTGCATAGCTATTTAGTGGGAAGTAAGACTAAGACAGGAGTATCTTGGTGATTTCCAGATCTTACTGATTCAAAGCATCCTTTGTAATTGGTAAATTCTCTCAGTCCTGAGAGTGCTCACCACCTCTTGATCTCTGGACTACTTTCCCCACTGATAAAATCTGCCCAGTCTTGTCCAGAAAATGCCTGTTCCATTAATTATTAATTTCCCAATAACCAGGTACATCTTTTGCTGGGAGAAAGGTAAGGGGTTCCAAGAACATAAGAAAAAATATATCATTATCTACATAACTAGCTCTTCTGAGAATACAGATCCCCCTGTTCAATGGGCACCATGAAGGAATACCAGAGAATGAAGCCACATTCTTGCAAAACTTTCTCCAAAAAGCTCTGTCCAGCAAGTGGGGGCAGGCTACACAGGTCTTCTGAACAACCAGAAAGCTCTTATTTCATCCTGTACTTCCCAATATTGTCTTGTCTAATGTACACAATGACAAGCACAAAGCCTAAGGCCAGCTTTCCCAAAGTTTGCTCTCTTGTTTTCTGTATGAATCCATTTTAGATGAGAGTTTCCCCACACCACTATCCAAAAAAATTGTCTACTCCATGATGGCATACCTCAGCTTCAGGATGGGAGAACATTCATCCCAACTGGTGAGTGGAAAGAAAGGGGCCAAATAAAAAGGAGGGCATTCGATAAGTCCTTGAATCTTACACTCTTGCTGTTTGTACTAAATTTAGATCATTTTCTTGAGATGAAACAAAAAGGCATACATGCATAGTGGAGAATTGGCCTTCAGCAGGACTATGCACCTGCTCTACTGTTCCCATAGCATCTGGTCTGAGCTTTACCTTCCTCAGGATTCCAGTTCACCACACACACACACACACAAACACACACACACATGCACCTCCCTCATATGAGTTGACTACCAGCTTGCCTCAAAAAATCAGGACCCTCGTCACACTGACTCCTTCCTGTCCACTTACTCTTCCTTGTGATCTTACCACCATCCTGTTTCACTGCCTACTTCTCAGGATCCCTACGAGCTTCCTGTGCTATTGCTGCCTCCTATCTCCCATTATAATCACATCCTGCTCCATGGATTCCTTCTACTGCCACAGCAACACCTGTCTCATCAGTAGTCTCATGCCCCCATTCCTCTTTCTGCTCTCTCCAGGTGACTTCAAAAAGGAATCATCCAGGGCCGGAGGGTTAGCTCAGTGGTTCCGGCGCCTGCCTCGCAAGCGTAAGGACCTGAGTTCGATCCCCGGTTACCACATATAATGCTGGGCGTGGTGGCTCACGCCTGTAATCCCAGCACTCGGGAGGCAGAGACGGGAGGATTGCTGAGTTCGCGGCGGCTTGCCTGGGCACCATAGTGAGCTCAGGGC
>PVIC010040283.1:0-16727 GCA_004025085.1 Thryonomys swinderianus
AGGAAGAGACTGCATTGGAGCCCGGGCAGTGTGTTCACAGGGACTGTCCTGGCTTCTGGCTTCTCTGGCCTTTCCTCTAGTCCATCTTGTATTATCAAGATGGTCATTGATGGGCCAGAGATTTAGCTCAGTGGTTCAGGCGCTTGCCTCGCAAGCGCAAGGTCCTGAGTTCGATCCAGTTACCACATACAATGGTGGGCATGGTGACTCACGCCCACCAACAATCAATACCACATACCACAGTGCCAGCCATGGTGGCTCACACCTGTAATCCCAACACTCGGGAGGCAGAGGCAGGAGGATTGCTGAGTTCCAGGCTTGCCTGGGCTACATAATGAGCTGAGGGCCAGCCTGAACTACAAAGCGAGACCCTGTCTCAAAAAAAAAAAAAAAAAAAAAAAAAACCATATGGTCATTGACAGGGTGACTGAGTTGAAATATTGAGGCATAGTCTATTACATGATGAAATTATAAATGTATTTTTCAGCAATTTTGCTGATTTTTAGTTTTAAAAATTACTCAAAAGTGCAAAATTTTCTGGCTCATTCATGCTTCATTGGCTGTCTTAATATCAAATGTTTAATTAATTAGGACAAATCTGAGAATATACTTTTCATTTTCCTGGCTCAGATGGCAAAGCAAAATTTTATTTTAAAATATACAGGTTTTTCCATGAAGCTCCTATGATGAAATACAGTAGCAGAGAATATAAGGAATTACTCAGACATTTTACACACTTACATGCACACACGTTTTAACTCTTCTCTGTGGTTAGGAATTATAGTGCTGTTAACACATTCCTATTAGTGCAAAGCTGTCTAATTAACTCACAGTGAAATTCTGAATTATGGTAATACATGTAACGCAGTCGATGTTAAGATGTATTTACTATTTCATGATCCATTCGAGAGTTTGGATTCTTTCATGTCCCCTGCCATCATTGTAAACTTCACTACAACTTTTCAGAGATCTGAGTAATTATAAAGTTCACTTTGCTGAAGTAATCTTTTAAATGACAGTTATTTATTGTGATAGGTTTTTAAAGCTTTCTTAGAAAAATGTTATACATGTGCAGTAATTGTTTATCACAAATATAATGTATTACTGATATTTATAAATTTAAAACACACATAAAATTTTGTATGTTATTTACCTAATGAATGTAGTTTACCAAGCAATGTATCTCTTTAAGAAAGAGTACCACAGACATGCCCAGGAATTTAGTTCAGTGATTATTGCATCTGCCTGGCAAGTACAAGGTCTGAGTTTGATCCCTGGCACCACACACTAAAAGGCAGGATGTGATGGCTCACACCTGTAATCCCAGTACTCGGGAGGCAGAGGCAGGAGGATTGCTGAGTTCGAGGCTTGCCTGGGCTACATAGCGAGCTCAGGGCCAGCCTGAACTACAAAGTGAGACCCTGTATTAAAAAAAAAAAAAAAGGTACCACAGACAAACCTAATTTATTCATCATGTCTCCTTTAACACTGCTTATTTCAAACACTGCCCTGATATTTAGGACAACTGAAAGCAGATAATTAGGACTCTGTATACTTCGGAGATATTTCCCAATGCTTTCAATAGATGTTTAATTAATGAGTTCATCACTTGAAAATAAAGACACATTCATATCTTTAATTGGAATATGAGAAACCTTTAGTACAATATCAAGAAAAATATTTCTACATGACAGGCATTATTTTGTTAGTCTGTTTGTAATGTTGTGTGCAGTAACGTGGGTGGGGTTTTGGTCCCGGTGCTCATGGATTCTGAAAGATGAAATTGGATTACTCTCTTATACCAAGAGCTTTCCGGAAGTGAGGAGGAGGAGGGGGAGGAAGAGGAGAAAGAGAAAGAAGGGGAGTTAAACTATAACTGAAAATAATTTAAGACTACTCACTACGTAGTCTCATTGATCTACATTTTTACTTTACATGTAATGATGGTGACATTTTTGTTTTATTATTTGAACTGTAGTCCCGAGTACTGTTAGTCCATTTTCTAATGATTACCCGCAGTACCTGACATCATAATGCTTATAGTATGGACATTGACAGAAGACATAGAAATAAAGTGCTTCGTGCCTTTTAATGGACAAAGGTAGAAACCTCATCTATGTCCATGATCCGCCTATGGCATCTTAATAGGTCCTAAGCTCTATATTAATACTTCATATGCTATAATTTAATCCTCACAGCTGACCAGTTACAGGAGTCAGTATTAAAGTTGAAATTTTGCACATATGGAAACAAAGTTCTTGAGGTTATATTACTTCCTTAAAGTTAAATAATTGTGCGACAGAGCTAGGATTTGAAAGCAGGTAGCTGACTGTGGAGCCCATACTCATTCCTTCTGTGGTTTTATGATAAAATTTTTCATACATTAGTCTCTAGTTATGGAGATTTTGGGGGAAATCTCTTTCACTAAAGCCGTGAGAATTGGCTAGGATTCGAGGAACGATTTTACATGTGACTATGCCTTTCTCAACAACATTTTATGAGTGGAGAATGAGAAAAATAAGGTGTGTTAATAATTATTGAAAGCTGTCTGTTTTTATTTGAGAGTGAAAATTGAAACAAAAAAATCAGTTTTAAGGGAACTTTGGAGTTTCTTCATTTAGAACAGAATTAAAAAAAAAAAAGCAACGCTGTGAAAACCAGTCCAAACACTTCAAATTTTTACTATGGTGTATTATTTTGCTCCACGTGAATACTGTGTTTTGTATGTGTGCATGTATGAATTTGGTGCCGGGGATCAGACTCAGGATCTTGTACTTGGCAGGCAGGCAGGGACTCCTGTGCTACATCCCTGGCCCAATACCTCTTTTTTAAAATGAGTCTCTGTAATATGGCATAACCACTTGAAACACTGAAATATAAGAATCTTAAAATACATGATCGTGTCACAATTCAGTTGATTTGAATGAAATTCAGTTGATTTCATTATAGTCAAATTTTAACTATAAAGGGACTTTTAGAAAAATATACTTGGCATTTGTACTTTGATAAGATGATGCACAGAGTGAAAACAATTTGTTGTTTGCACAATCTTATTTTTTCACATCGTTTTTCTTATTCATTTATTTATTTTTCACAATTTTTGTGCCTACTGTGTTCCTGGAAAAACCATGAAATTACATATATGAATATAACATTACCCAAGAAGAAGCACAGGGTCTTGTTTTGGTAAGCCTTTTCAATTTTTTAAATATCAGGTCATATTATTTTTGAAAATTATATGTAGCAGAGATATAATTGGAAAGGAGAGGTGATTAATACTGCCCCTTCCAATGGGAAGTGGTAAATGTAGCTTTAGTCAAGAAACACACATTCACTGCTTACATCTGAAAAATGATGTATTCAAATAATAATACAAATGGGAGGCTAGTAGGAATTTATCAACATCATTTGAAGTTGGTTAAAGTTAGAGATAGGAGATTCTGCTGATATACATTTACTACCTTCCACAATAAAATTATCCACTACATGTTTTGTAAGTACCAGCATTCTGCTGGTGGTTGGAGATGGATACATATATAACACAAACAAAATGATTTCCTTTGTGCTATAGCATGTATTTGATAGATACTGATTTCCAGAAGCTAACATCTCTACCTGGACATACGCAGAAATATTTGTAAGTCTTCATGTCCTAAATCACATTCATGGTCTCTTCTAAATTCTACCTATATGCAGTCTTTGATTTTTATCTAATGCAATAACAAGATGTTTGTGCACTGCTTCCAGTGTTAGAGATATCTGTATCTCTACTTAGAACACCCACCATTTCACAAGGCAGTGATTCATTTCTTTGTAGAGAAGTGTTTGTTAAATTAACAAATTGATCATTATTTCAAGATATTATAGTACAACAGCCAACAGTTTTGAAATCCCACTGTTTATTGAACACTTGGTCGAGTGCATTATAAAACTCATTTGATCTCAACACAGTTTTTCATTGGCCCACATTCTGGACTACTATGTTTTTTTTTTTTTCTCATAATTAGATCACCCCAGCTCTCATGAGGGAAACCGAGTTTTAGGTGAATGCCACAGCGAGACCTTCCTTCCATCCATCCATCCTTCTTGCTGTTATTAATATCATCTTTAGAAAGATCTGATTTATTATAAATCCATTCACCTATGTGAAATCTTCCCATGACTTCTAGTTTCTTCTCAGTCTGTATTAGGAGTGTTACACCTCGGCTCTTGTCGGCATTTTCAGTCTAGCTTGCAGGGATTCTATTTCAATGATCAATATTGTAGCTCCAAAGACCTACTCCCTGCTTGAATATGCCTTTCGCTTCGCCAAGTACTTTGGTTTCCATTGTTTTCTGTGCCTCAGATTTCTTCTTCCCTGACTGCCATTTAAGTCATTCATCTTGAAAGACTCATCCGTAAATAACATTTCAGTTCTGCATCTGCTTCAGAGTTAAAATATTGGAGCCAGGTAGATCTAAATTTTCAGCTTGATTTTCTAATAACTGGCTGTATACTTTTAGGAATGGTCTTAATTCTCAGCTTTTTAATTGTAAAGCTGGCATATTAATAACTGGCTTTGAGGATTATTTGTTTAAGTGAGATAAAGCCAGATCTAATAAAACATATACCAGTTTAATTCCTCACCCTGAAATAAGGAGGATAAGTTATTCCCATTTAGTTTATATTTCAACTTCACAGCTTTATGCATTGGCATGATTTCAAAATTTAGCTACATGCTGACCATTTATTAACAATGCTTTTAATGAAATTGGCAAAATCTAAGTCATAATCTTGTGTAATAAAAGTATGCTATACTTTCATAACCCAGATGTAATTTGCGAGAATTATTCTTATTACTCTTTATCAGAGTCAAAAAGTGAACTGATTATCTGCATATATAAGCTCTCAGCTTCTTTTACTTTCACAGCACCTGGCATAGTTGTATTTATTGAGTATTAGAGTCCATCAGCTAAATAGAATGATTCAATGGACTGGAGAAGTTCGCTTGGCTTGTTAGAATTTGCCATAGTGTAAACTAATGTAAATGTCAATACCAGGTCAAAAAAGAATTGAAAAGTAGAGTGTGTTGGGAAAGAAAAGAAGAGTAAGTTTGCTGCTGATTCAACCGCAGGACTGGATCAGCTGTCATTGAGATGGATGACTGTAACACAGACAGGCCATACAGGGAAGACTTGTGTATACGTTGTAACCCAGCTATCTCAATACAGAGAAACTTCTTTTCAGCTATGGTAGGAGGCATCTATTCTGGTAAAATACAGCAGATTAAAATATTTTAATAGTGTGAGAATATATGCTTTCCCTTTAGCTTCTGGAGTTCACATGAAAGTTATCTGAAGGCTAGTTCTCAAAAGAAATATACCACACAGAACTTTAACAAATATTTCTTAAAAGTTATATATGAATTAATGTTAATTTTTTCCACAAGGAGGGGTTCACTTGTCTAATATGACTATGCATTTTGCTAAGGATGGCACTTGATTGAAACTTACTGAGGTACTTTACAGGATACATGTACCATAATTAGATTCTTGCCCCGAGTTGTCTATTTATTTATTGATGAGTGTGCCTAGCTCTTGTTAACATGAAAAGTAACTGTACGAGTGTCAGAATACAGAATAGACCATGTCTGGAGTTTAACTGCATATAAATGTATTTGTAGAGACAGAACAGAAATAGTTATTTAATGGTAATCACTAGATTTCTTAATTACAAAAAAGCACTGGAGGTGGGTAACTGTTTATTGTGTTTTATAAGATGAGAAAATGGAAAATTAAGTGAAAAAACACATCAAGTTTCTCGTATCCTCTTGTGGAAATGTTTTATATGTCAATGAGTTGTAAACAAAGAAAAGGAGATGGCAGTAAGGAAACTCATGAGCTGTTTCAAAGAAAGACAAAAATTGATCAGATATTGTAATAATGTTTCTAATTTCTTACAAATGTTAAGTGATACCATATAAAGACTTGTACTTTGTATATCTTAAAATGTCACACTGTGTGATGAAGAAGAAAACTGTGAACACTTTGTACAGTTCTGTATCAGTGCTATAATTCTAAATACTAAATGCAATGCTTTCCAGTAAGATATCATTTCATTTGTGTGTTTGTTTGTTTTCCTTTTAGTTTTTTTAAGACAATGTCTCACTTTGTAGTTCAGGCTGACCCTGAGCTCACTATGTAGCTCAGGCAAGCCTCAAACTTGTGGCAGTCCTCCTGCCTCTGCCTCCTGAGTGCTGAGTGAGCCACCATGTCTGGCTCAGGATATTGTTTATACAATAATGCAAAAGACACTTGTCAGTGACTCAATAGCTCAAACATACTTCATGGTTAAATTGTACAAATGATCTAAAACTGTTAATCAGATTATTCCCGCTAGAAAAATAGTAGAGATTATTACTTTAGTCATATTGTATAAAAAAAAGCAACAACAACAACAAAAACATCAATGTCAGAAAGTCTAAGGGACTGATTTAAGTTTTTAGTAACAATACAAAACTGAACATAAATTTTCTTGACTTTTAATTCCATGCCTTTGAAAGGAGTCAAAATTGCCCTAGAGTCTAAGATCCAAGTGTTTCCTGTAGCCGTTAAATTCAGTCACCAACACAAGCACAAAACATTTCTTATAAAATATGGGAAAACTAACACCTTCTTGCCACAATTAAGATTCGTATTTTTTTTCCTCAATTTGAATCCATGAAGTAAGTGGTTCATTCCACCTTGTAAGTAATTGTGCTTTCCTACTGCATACCAAATACGGTCAGTTCGGGTTTGAGTGACAGGTATGAAATGACAGCACTGTAAGCAGCAGAATCGCATGAAATGTAGTGAGTCAAAGGTTCGCATGGAAGGACTAGGATAACAGAGAGAACAGAGACCCGGATGCGTATCTTTCTCGGGATCAGCGTGGGCTGTGACGGCGCCAGGGAGGAGGGGCATGAGGTTGGAGAGACGCCAAGGTCACAGCACCATGACCCTCCCGGACGCACCCAGGTCTGAGCATCATCAATCCCTTCACTGGTTCCCATGACAATGAAGTTGACGCTTAACTACCACAACTTCACCCTTTCTAGCCTATGTACACAGAGTTAAAGATAATTGAATACAAGGTAAACAAAAGAGAATTATGTTGGTTTTGTATTGGGAATCTGTTGACTGGTAAAATGTCCTGTATTGTTCATGCCTCTCTGTATGATTGTATTTCTCATAAATGTTTAGCATTTATCATATCAAGAGGGAGAAAGTGTTCCCCTGCATGTGAATTTAGTTTGACTTTTAAATATTATTTGGCCTATAGCCCCGGTAGAACTGAATTGATAGTGTGTAGTTGTAGGCCGTAACTCAAAATCCTTTCATTATTCAGTTCTCTGTCCTGGAACCCGCCCTCTCTGCCGTGGGAAAATTACCATGCTAGGTTGCCAGAGGCACAAAAATCATATCATGAGGACTGGGAATTTAACTCAGTGGTTCTGGAGTCTGCCTAGCAAGTGCAAGGTCCCAAGTTCAATCCCCAGTAACTACATACCTCAATGTCAGGTGTGATGACTCACACCCACCAGCAATCAGTACCACTCACTACAATGCTGGGCGTGACGGCTCACACCTGTAATCCCAGCACTTGGGAGGCAGAGACAGGAGGATTGCTGATTTTGAGGCTTGCCTGGGCTGCATAGTGAGCTCAGGGCCAGCCCGAACTACAAAGCAAGACCCTGTCTAAAAAAAGGTCACATGGTGAGAAGCCCAGTTAGTCTCATCAAAGACTCTGTTAGAGGTGCCAGCCTTTCCCCAACCCAGTGGCTCACTACAAACACAGAATAAGCCAAGTGAGATGATAAAGATTCGAACACAGTCTGAGCTGGCTGAAGTGAGCCATAGACTCAGGAAAATCATATTTCATGCTGTTAAGTTTTCATACTGTGCTCTGAAATATCTTGGGAATATCAAGAGACTTTTCTGATGGGCTGAAATATCATAAACATCTTTTTAAAATTAATTAATTAATTAATTGGTTAATTAATTAATTAATTAATTAATTAATTAGTTTATTGGAGACAGGGTCCCACTTTGTAGTTCAGGCTGGCCCTGAGCTCACTGTGTATCCCAGGCAAGCCTCGAACTCAGCAATCCTCCTGTCTCTGCCTCCTGAGTGCTGGGATTACAGGCATGAGCCGCCATGCCCGGCAAAAAACATCTTTTAAAAGACATTATTTTTCACTGACTTCTCATTGTGAAAACTGCATAGAAGTTTCTTTCTGGCGTTTGATATTAATAGAGTGAATTCAGAAGCAGATAGCACACTCTGGCAGTCTAGTAATGATTCAGACATTGAAGAGATTAACAGAACTGGGCTGCTTTTCTATTAAATTTTGTTTTATTTGAAAAAGATTATTTTCACGAGAATACCATTTATGTTGTAAGTGGAGTTTATTGTTAATGTGACAGAAATGACAAAAACTAACGAGCTATGTTCTATAGTAAAGACTACTAGACAAGGCTCTTTAGCGTTTTCAAGGAGATTTTAAGAGAGAAAAATATTTTGAGAATTAAAAATCCACTGAGACCTGTTGTATTTTTTGTTTCTGCATCATTTCTACATTCAGAGAAAAGAAGTTGCTGCTAAAGAAAAACCACTAAACTGGGTCCCTCATGACGTGACTGCTGCAGAGCTCTGTGGGGCTGAAAATTCTTCACCCATGTAGGTTGTGAGGTTAATTTCATTTCTTGAGTAGGTAAGTTATTTTCATACTTACTATTTCATAAATGAAAGTGCGATTTATCTCACTTGCAACATACAGGTATAATACTTATTAATTCGTAAAGAAGGAACATGTCAAATTAACACAGACAACTAGCTTCTGTAGAATGTAGGAACATAGAGGCTAAGCAGTGTAGGAGAATATCCTACGAGGCTTCCCCTACATTTAGTGTCAAAGGTGGAGCAGTTATCACCAGGGCAATGATACACGGGGGTGGGGGTAAGTTGCTCTCCATATTTGATCTAATTTAAAACATTTTTGAATTGAAAATGTCTCAGCAATCTAATTTATGTAATGAAATGAAAGAAAAAGTGAGAAAATGTTCAATTCCTGAAAAGTTCAATTCCTGAAGAGTTCATATTCATCAGAATTAATAAAGAGGTTATATGGGATAACATTTCTGCTGTAATAAAAAGATTATGAACAGTTACTTTTTTCTACAGGCTGACATTGTATACACCAGTGTATGTCAGTTCACTGAAATAGTTCATGTGAAATTGAATAATTCAAGTATATTTGAGTAAATTTGTTTCTTTTCCTTTTTGTCCAAGCCTTTGCTAGCTGGGGTAGGAAATATGATATATAATTAGTTTCTTTACCACAGACAGTAAGAAGAAAAAATGAACTATATGTACCACAGATACTTAGGAGGGACACATTTTATGTATTTTGCTTGCTCTTGAACATTGTGGGGAAAATAAAAATTAAAAAATAAACTAGTTGATAGAAGGGGGCTCTGTACTCATAGATTTGAATTTTATGTGTAGAATGTTTTTTTCCTGATATTTTTACACTATCTTTTTTGAAGGCAAAATGAAAAAACAAAACAACATAGGTAGTAGTTGAGGTAAATAACTGGATTTGTAAAAAAGAACACGAATATGATAGTATTACTTTCTAAAAATGGATCAATCTGTAAGACAGTGGGGAAGTGCCAGCCTCCAAACTTAGTCAGAAGAAGTGATGATGCCAGGGGATGCCAACCACAGCTCTTTGACGTGCGCATCTTTCACAGGGTAAAGGGAATACAATTGTTTGTATTTTCCTCTCCTGAACAGTTTTAGTTCCCTTTGTACTTATTCTTTGCATAAATTCATTTTAAAAAGCTTAAGTGGCCGTTCTGGGAATTGTGTTGCTAAATAGTTGTATTAATGAAAATCACCAACATCTCAAAGTCAACACAGTTAATATTGTTTTTTTAAGAAAACTGAAACACTAAAAGAAGAGTACAAATTGTACCTAAAAAAATTGTCTTTAGAGGCAAACTCAACCAATGATCACACCCTTTATCTCTGTCGTTAGGGCTTAATACTTTGATAGCATTAGCATGAAGAAAACCTACCTTCACAGCTGGGGATTTAACTCAAGTGGTACCATGCCTACCTTGGAAGCCCAAGGACCTGAGTTTGATCCCTAGTACAAAAAAAAAAAAAAACAAACCAAAGAATAAATATGATTTGTAAACAAAAAGAAAGCACATGTGTATAGGAGGTGGGGGGTTGGAGAGTGGGTAGGGATATGGGTAAAAATGAGAGTTAACTTGTGTCATATACTGGTACAAATTCCCCAGTGGTGAGTGTGATTGTGGGCTGTCTATAAAATGTACCAATAAAGAATTCCATTAAAAAAAAACCCTAACTTCAAGGAAGAGAAAAAAATCATGGAAGCACATCAGGATTATGGAAGAAAAAACTTGAAGACTTGTAGAAGTAGAGGTACATTTGAAATAAAGTTTTATGAGAGGCTACCTTTTGAAACTGTTGAGAAATAAAAATATTAAGATTTACACTATTTAAGTGAAGTATAATAGCTTTATAAACCAAAACGCCTGTTTGTATGATCCAAGTAAGGGCATTGGATCTGTATATACAAAGAAAATCTCCTATGGAAAAATAAAAATAATTGAAATAAACATATATATGTATCTTATAAATGTATTGCATATATGTATTTAATAGGAATCTTTGATCAAACTTGAGAGATAGAAACTTGCCAAAATGAAGATCAAAATAAAATAGCCTTTGGACTAAGCCATCACCAAAGTTGATTCTCCACATGAGAATTTCTACCAAATGTCTGAGGATTTGAGCTTGAAGCATTTTGACTGCTTCAGGGAACAGAGCACAAGAGACAAACCTAGCCCATCCATGGTGGAAGGTATGGTAGAAGACACCCTCCATCTCCCTCCTTTAGAACAAGAAATAAATCTCATAAGAAAAAAATTTCTTTTTTTTTTTTTTTTTTTTTTTTGAGACAGGGTCTTGCTTTGTAGTTCAGGCTGGTCCTGAGCTCACTATGTAGCCCAGGCAAGCCTCGAACTCAGCAATTCTCCTGCCTCTGCCTTCCTAGTGCTGGGATTACAGTCATGAGCCACCACACCCAGCAAGAAAAAAATTTCTGAAAGAAAATATATAGTCTTTTGCCCCTTACTACAAAAAGAACAAAAACGACATCAAGAATTCATAAAAACAAACCATGAGATCAGCATAAATTCATGTGATTGGTTTGATGAAAAACAAAACCTAGAGAGATCATTTAATTTAAAAGTAATGTTCACTGGAGTACCTTGAATAATTGGTAGACAGAAAACAAGTCAATAGAACTTCAAGTCTTTCCTGAAATAATGCCATGGATAACATTGTGTGTATGTGAAAATACAGCTAAGCGAACAAAAACAACAAAGCAAAATACAAAGGAAAAAGCATTCTCATGATTGATACTGAGCAGGGACAGTTACTAAAGTCAAGAAGACAGTAAATTAGAAGTTTGTATTAGACATAAAACAGCAAAAGAAAGAAAATAAAGAAAAAAAGAGAGACTACTAAATTTGTGAAAAAACTCAAATGGGAATTTCAATACAAAATAAAAGAATAAAAGGTAAATCTAAAATAAGTTACAAATACAGATCAAATCAGTGCACTGAATGTAAATCCTGTGGTGAAGAAGTAATGAAATAAAATAAGATCTGTTGAGACATTGAAGATAGAATAACTAGAAACAAGGCACATTAAAGGAGATAAAGACCGAAGACTTCCAGAATTTCTGAAAAATACCGGTCTGGAAATTTGAGAACACTGATAATCTAAAGTGGAATACGTACAGATAAACTTAGTTATATCGTGGCCTGATTAGAAGATCAATAGGAAAAGGTGAAAACTTATCCTTGGCCATACAGCAGATATACCTGGAAGTTTACTGAAATTAGCCTGGCACAGAAAAGTATGTGCCACGTGGTTTTACTTTCGCTCAGTCATGGGTGGTAAAAGCGCTGAGATCAAAGATTAGGAAAGGTTTAAAGGAATCAAAAGAAATGGCGAATTACTCATATGTATAACAATTACACAGACAGTTGTGTTATTATAAGTGTAAACCAGAAGGCAGTAGAATAAATACTGGTACAATCAAATTTATTGAAAATTTAGATTCATAATCCAAGGAAGTTATTTGTCAAGAATGATAGAAAAATACAAATACTCTAGTGAATTACTGAGAACATCTCAATAAAGTAAATTATCTAGTTGAAGATCTTGTAAGAATACATAGTGGCTAAAAGTAGTAAATTTGTGAGTGAATACAATATAACTAATTAAAAATCAAAATTGCTAACTCTTGTAATAAAGAAGATAGCAAAAGTACACATAATATTGAGACAAGGCTAGAGAACTCAGGAGACAATATAATCTATTGGAAATTTAGGAGAAAATTAAAGTGCGTGTGTGTGTGTGTGTGTGTGTGTGTGTGTGTGTGTGGTCCCCATTCAGCCTCTTGGTTATATTTTAATTATACTAGATATATTGGTATATTGTATCTTCATAGTTTGCTTTGATTTTCTTCTGTGGTCAATATAGTCTTAAGCCTTAATCAAAATACCAAGTTACATGTTTTGTACACAGAAATACCTGAGAAATATTCCCTACGGTTTATTTTAAAAGTAATTCTCATGAATAAAAAATAATTCTGGACGTGAAACTAAATAGAAAAATGCCCTCAATTAGGCACATATAGTTATTTCAGTTTTACTTACAGAATACTATGGATAATATACTAAATATTTGTAGCTCCTCTAAATATCATTGTGAATGACACCGAATCTTACCTTAAAGAAGTTGTCATAATCTTTCCCACGTAGAAACCGCTACTCCCTGAAAAAGAATACCAGTATTACTAACATCATCCATTGACTCATCATTGATAAAAGATAAATAAGCACTATGATCATGTTATTTACATGCAATCTATTATAATAATATTTTGTCACATTTTTAAGTTGATAGAAAATTCAAAACAATTTAATATTTTTAGTTGTATATCAATATTTGTTGAGTCAAATTAAATATTAAAATAAAATGAGAGATTAATATAATATAAAGATACATACAGTACTTATAATTACCTTTCAACAGTATCATTGATTATGTCTGTGCTGGTCAGTAAATAAACTATATTTTTAAATATTCCACTTGAATATAGAATTATATGCCCTAAGAAAGTAAATTCAAGCCACATTACTGAGCTTCTCATCACCTAAAAAAAGTGTATAGGCTGGTTTGTTACCCATTTATCCAGGTTATTGATTTTTCAATCATATAGAAAGGCTTACAACATTCAAGAGATTGTTTCTGCTACAACATTATAAATTCATTGCCTGGAACACTGTTTGCTATTGAACGTCTGCCAGACTATGTTAACAAGAGCATTCAAAAGAAATCCGTGCAGCTATGATACAACAAACAGGTGAAGAAAATTCTTGAAAAGTAACAGGCTGGTAAATTTTGTACGTTTTCCCCCTAAGCAAAGGTAGTCTGAAGAATACATGTTATTATTTCCTATTATTTTTCCATGTGAATATAAAAGTGCTTTTTACATTTTTAAATTTCAGTGCAACTCTGGGTGTATTGGTTACCTCTGAAAACTAAAACTGCTGTTTCCTTGAGTATGATGCCGAATAAATATTTATTACATCCGTCGGTCGTGTAAATCGATAGACCCACGAGGCACAGATCTCTCGAGATCTCCTAGTGCCCGCGGTAGCTGGGAGGGCTGTGCTCAGTAACACTCTCGTTAATTTCTGTGCATTCCTTCTACTCATCTTCTCCGGCCTCCACAGACAGTAAGAGTAACTGCAACTGGATAATAACAATTTGCAAATGGTAGGAGTAATTTTTTGATTTTCATTTCAATTAAACCCTTTCGCTATGAGATTCTTCTTATCACAGCAAAATTTTATAGCTAATAGGAGAGAGGCCATGATCTATAATCAAACCAATCCAGGCATGGGGTGGAGCAGAGAAGAGGCAAGTTTTAAGCAGGCCTGGCTTGGATTCCAAGAAATCCGGACTCCTACAATACAATATATACTGCACACTTTTACTCAAATGGACGTTCCTTCAGGACATACTCATAGGTGAAATAAATAGGTCACAGATGTGTAAATATCATAGCTTTACTCTGGTATGAGAAACTGAAGCTGTAAATGTGTTCTAGAATGTATGATTGATATTTTGAAATGGTAAATATTCAAAGGGAAATGGGGCTTAGAGGTAAGTAATGAGGGGAAAGAAAAAATTGTTGGTGGGCCAGAGGGTTAGCTCAGTGGTTCTGGTGCCTGCCTCGCAAGTGCAAGGTCCTGAGTTCAATCCCCGGTGACCACATATAATGCTGGGCATGGAGCCTCATGCCCACCAGCAGTCAATACCACATACCACAGTGCCAGGCATGGTGGCTCACACCTGTAATCCCAGCACTTGGGAGGCAGAGGCAGGAGGATTGCTGAGTTCGAGGCTTGCCTGGGCTACATGGTGAACTCAGGGCCAGCCTGAACTACAAAGCGAGACCCTGTCTCAAAAAAAAAAAAAAATGATGTTTAAAAAAAGGAAACAAAGCTTGTGTCTGTAGGGTGTATGGTAGGTAGGGGAAGGGGAAAAATGAGAATTATGTTATACTGGTACAAATTATCAATGTGGAGTATAATTGTGATGTGAATATATAATGTCCCATTAAATTAAAATTTTTAAAAAAGAATATATACTACACTAAAATATAGCCACAGTGATTGAATTGCAGGCAAGTATTTGACATTTGACCACAAAAGAGCATTTGGATGACAGAGTTTATTTTTTCATACATGGGTCACATAGGCAAAGAGAGCCCAGATACTGGAAATGGTCATCAAGTTACTAAGCATAAAGAGATGTCTTATAATTAGCTCAAGCCTCCCCATTCCTCTACTTCTTATAAATATATGTTAAAAGATACACTTTTAACTGCTTCAGTGTTTTATAGTAATTGTCTTTAAATGTTGTAAAGGACCAATTCATCAAATGGAATCTGCCGATATATCCAATATTTGTAAACACTGTCCATCAGAAATTTGAACATTGTAGGAACACACCCTTAGGGACTCTTCAGGGGCATATCAAGGACATATTTAGCTGACAATTACTCAGATATAGTAAGGATAAACATAATAGAGTTACTTAAGGAGCGATATAACATAAATAGGAAATTCAGTTAAGTAAATGGTGACTAAGTATATTTTCCACAGGTTTAATCATATATGTTTATTTTATAAATACTTTGATATACCTAAGAAATTGTCATTATAAGAATGCTCCCTACTTAAGTAGAGAAATAGGATGTGAATTGTAAAGTAGTCCTTTATCAGATTAGTATTTAACTTTCAATGTGAATTACAAACATAATTTATTCTCTAGGTGTTTTGTTAACATTTGTAGTGATTATTTCCTGAAATATTTAATGCAGGAGGTCATTTTATAAATATATTATTATTTTTAAAATTTTGTCATTAAGCTTATTTAGTACAATTTCATAGTATTTCAATACATCTGTGTAATATGAAATCATAGGACCCACATAACTCATCTTTCACCTCAAACATTTATCAAGTTTTACTCATTATGAGTTTTCAAAAATTATCCCTATTAACTATTTTGAAATGTAGTAATTGTTGTCATAAATAGTTACCCTACTGTGGTGCAAAACAAAATACTTCTCAGTAAAATATTAAAATATATTAACATTTTAACCTAGTAAATGGTTTTTACATTGGACCTGTTAAAATGATTCCTTCTACTCAAC
Organism: Thryonomys swinderianus; assembly: GCA_004025085.1. Classification (NCBI taxonomy): domain Eukaryota; kingdom Metazoa; phylum Chordata; class Mammalia; order Rodentia; family Thryonomyidae; genus Thryonomys; species Thryonomys swinderianus. The sequence continues at coordinate 15,857 of PVIC010040283.1, forward strand.
TGCACCTGTACATGTTAACTATTCCCTCTCCATCACCACACTCCTTTCCTAGCTCAGATAAAAAGCACTCCAATCTCGGCGTCTGTGATATCTTTTACCTTCCACGCATAAGTGAGAACATCCACTATATTTGTCTTTCTGGGCTTAACTCATTTTATATAACAGTTCCATCCTCTTGTCTAGTTGTATCATGTTGCTACAAGTGAGAAGTCTGTGTCTTTTTGTTGTTGTTCTTTTGTTACCTGTGATCAAACTCAGGACCTTGAGCTTCTGCAGCAGGTGCAGCCCCACTGAGCTAAACCTCTGGCCCAAAAGTTTGCATTTGTGCGGCTAAATAACATTTCCTTGTGTGTATACTTTTATTCCTTCCTTTCTTTTTTCTTTATTTTAACAAAAATGTAGGTTAATGATATGCCTTGACTTTTGGAAATAGACTACAATCAATATTAAATGTTAGTATCTTGTCAATATTCTGATTTTCTTTTCTTTCAATAAACACCCTGCAGTGAAATTGCTGACTCATTCGATAACTCCACAATTAGTTTTCCAGGCATATTCATAATATTTTCATAATAAATTACATTCCTACCAAGAATTTCTTTGTTATTCCTTGTACTTTTGATATTGGCCATTCTGTCAGGGTCAAATTTGATCCCTTCATGGTTTTGCTTCATTTCTTTTTTTTTTAATTGAATTCTTTATTGGTACAATTTATATACATCTCAAAATCACATATAACATAGGGAAATTTGTACCAGTATATGCCACAAGTTAATTCTCATTTTTACCCATATCCCTACCCACTCCCCCTCCTCCCCCCTTTATACATGCTCTTTTATTTTCTTTCTGTATCATATTTATTCCTTCCCCT